>JACWRQ010000219.1:49277-63399 GCA_014849955.1 Cryphonectria carpinicola | reverse complement strand
TATGCTATTTCTATAATATCTAATATAATAGAAATTATTTTGCTATAAATTATAATTAATAGATAATTAGTTTTTATATTAATAATATCTTAGTTATAATTAATATTTATTTTATCTATAATTCTAAATATATAAATCTTTATTTTCCTATATTATAGGATCTTATTTCTATTGATAATTTGTAAAAATATAAAATTTCTTTATATATTGCTATTTAATAGGATATTATATTATTTTCTATTAATCTCTATTTTAAGTATTATATATGCTATATTAGCTCCTAGAGTTATATAGAGAAATTATATCTCTAGTTCTAATTATCTATTATCCCTTATAGGTAATTCTATTCTTTTAGAGTATTCCTTGCTGCTTATTAAGCTAGTTTTTTAGCTTTTTTCTGATATTTTCTATATAGCATTAGGGCTTTAAAAGCTTCTTTTGCCTCTTAGTTCTATTCTCTAAATTCCTTAGTTATAATTTCTCAAAGCTTTCTATTCTAATACTATTCCTTGAGTTTCTAGAAACTATAGATATTATAGTTTTCATATAAGCAATCTTGCTAATTATCCTTATTAATAATATATTCAGCTAAGAATTACTCTAGTAATCCAATAATTATATAATTTAATTATTAGTTGATTTTAACTTTAAATCTAAGATTTTCTTTGATATAGAGAGTTATAAGCTTATTTCCTTTTAGCTTAGTTAAAAACTAATTATTGCTAATTTTATCAGATAGATAGATTATGCAATTATAGAAGATATATAAAGTCTATCCTATATTATAGTAGTAGAGATGCCTAGAGGAGATCTTGAGATCCTCTCTATTCTTAGTTAATTAGTTGCAATATTAAATCTTAGTGATTATTTATCTAAAGGGAATTCCTAGGATCTAATATTTGGTATTAAGTTATATAGCTTAGGATTATTATTTTTCTTTATCTATTAGATTAAGAATTTGCTATAAGCTTTATTCTAGCTCTGCTATAGTATAGTTATAGTTAAGAGTTTCTAATAATTTTATTTCTTAATTGCTAGTTAATTATTTAGCTAATTATTATTCCTATAAATATTCTCTAAATATTTATTCTATAATATCTAAGATATCTGTATTATTATTGCTAAATGCTTATTTATAGTATAATCCTATCTTTTTATATTGCTTAGGGAATTATTCTAATGCTTCTTTTTTACTAAGATATAATATATATTGATTATTATAATAAGCTATCTAAGATAATTATTAATAATTAAAATCTATTATTTGCTTTGAGTTTTAATTAGGATTAGAATAGTTTATTAGATATTATAGATAATTAGTGCAATATTTGCAGATTATTTCAGATATATAGTAGATCTAGCATTTAGTATTTATATAAGTATACTAATCTGTGTATTATATGAAAATATTGATTTATTATTCTACTATATTTGCTTATTATTCTTCTAAGATAGATTGCTATTATAGCTTCCTAGGATATTAGCATTCTTATACAAAATAGCTATGCTTTCTGCAACTAAAGCATTTAATATTGCTATTTATTTATTGTTATTTATATTAATAAATTATATTAATTTCTATTAATCCTGCATATATTATTCTATTATAAGCTATACTAAAGCATCTCTAATTACTAGATCTTTTATTATGCTAATATTTCTTTCCTATATTAGATTAGATATATATAATCTAAAGGATATAAGCTTTCTTTTATTTTTCTAATTTGCATTTATACTATTTATTATTAATCTTTATAATAAATATAATAAAATCTATTAGCTTTATAGATTATTCTATATATATAAGATTATCTTTGATCTTATCCTTAAATCTATTATAATATTAGATAATAAAAGCTGCATTATCCTATTGCAAATATAAGGAAGCTTTCTGAAATTCTATAATATATTTAGCTGCAGATTTGATTTGCTTAAGCTTAAAAAGCTTCTATTTAGCTTTGCATTATTTATCTATATTACTAAAGATATCTTTAAATGCTTATTTGAGATTATTGAAATTATTGAAAATATATTTAATATTTTTATTTTATTTAGGCTTATTATACTTGAAATAATTTCTGAGAGTAAGCTTAAACCAAGTGAATATATCTCCTTTAAATCTGATTTTAGCAAAGATAATTTTGTCAATCTCCTTCAGAAACTTCTTTTCTTTATAATAGAAATAGGCCTTATATTAGATCAAGAAAGCCTAGAAAATATAATATTTTCCACTATAGAGTATAAGAGCTTCTATCTTATAGTAGAACTCTTTGCTATTTAATTTCTATTTCTTAAGTTTCTTAATATATTTTATAAATGCTTCAATTTGGTTAGTAAGATTAGTAATGCTGCTACTAATAGATCCAGTTAGGATTTGGAGAGCTATTATATTTCTATATTATTCAAAGAATATATATTAAACTATTTTTGAATAAAAGTTATCAAAATATAATAAGCATTGCAATAATTCTAAGATTTCTAAATACTAATTAGATTTATGCTAATAAGAGTAATATCAAAGTGTAAATCCTTAAATATAGAAATATATAAATTCTGATAAGAGTATAAGTATTTACTGCTTTTAAAGCTATTCAAATATATAACAAATAAATATTTAGATTAATAATTAAAAAGCTATATATAATAATCTATCTAATAGTAATAAATATATCCTTATATATCTAGCTCTTTAATCTCAACTATTTATAACTATATTTATAGTTTTCATAGTTAGTTCTAGAATATATTAACTATAGGCATAGTTAATATATTAGCACTATTAACTCTAACCCTGGGTTATATATCCCTGTTTTGCTTTCTGTGGCTAAGTGTTGAATCTGCTACGTCGTGGGGTTCGTTCTGGGTGTCCCTGGTGCTGCGCCGCTTCCTGTGACCTGCATGTTGGATGGGTCATAACACTCACCATTCAAGCATAAGGAAGCCTCTGTTGCGGCCTCACCAACGCTTTCAGAGTTCTTATCAGACTCCCAACGGTTAAGACTTGAACAAGATCTTTGTATAAAAGAAATAAAATAAGTATTAATTAGCCATGTGTTGATGGCGTCCGGACAAGCTTTCCTGAGACCTCAACCAAGCCGAAGGAATCTGATATACAGAGCGTGCAGCCGCCTCTGTCCGTTCATGACGAGGACGAAACTTGCTGCATCTCAACGTTGCCCAAATTGAAGGGAAATTATGGATATTTCTTATCTAAAATTATATTCTTCAGGGCCCGTGTTGGTCATGAAAAGCAAGCTGTTTACCGCTAATGTGAGAAAATCCTTCAAGTTGGACACCAACAACGCCTTCTCAGGATTGGTACGGCGGTTCTGTTGGCTCAGCCCCAGCGGCGTCACGCGATCCTTTTGCCAGATCGATATAAGTGAGTACTTATTTACTTACTACAGTGCTTGCCAGCTGAACTGATAATTATTTTTTCACTCCCGTTGTTCCAAATGTGCAAACCCCTGATATTTCCGCGCAACTCCCGCACCCCTTGGAATTTCGACGCATAGACAATTTTTATAGGGAAATTCTTGTCACGCTGCGGCAGGCTCTAACATACCCGTCTACGATAAGTTTTCTTCTTTTTCTTCTTTCGCTCTGGAAATGATGGACCAGGATTCCTTCCAAGCTGCGGCCAAGTGTTGCCGGATAGCCCTCGAAACAGGAGATGTCAACAGGCTGAGCACCGAGCTGCAAAAGTCCATCAGTCGCTTGACGAGGATGAGTATGATGGGCCTCCTGGCACAAACAATCGAGGACGATTGGGTAGATGGAGCTCGATGCCTTCTTGAACACGGAGTCAGGACAGAGATGATATCCTCGCCCATGGTCTCCAGGAGCTGCAAATCTGTAGCCATGCTTGAGCTTCTGTTCGAGCACGGAATGAATTTCAGACATCCTGATACTAATATCGTACCGTGAGTTCTCCTGGCTCTCCTAGTATCCCCTTACTCGTTCCACAACCGACTGACAGATCCAGAAACGTTGTCTTTCGCAGCCGAGAAGTCCTCGACTGGCTCCTAGACTACGGCCTGGACATCAATGGCCCCAGCAACAGGATGTTACTGCGTGGTCCTAACCATCATCGTGTTCGTGACAAGACTGTCGAGGTGCTGAACAAAGCCGCGGCCCACGGGAAAATTGAGCTCTTTGACCATCTCGTCGCACGTGGCGCAAAGCCTGAACGGAGCAATGCTCCGCACAACGCCGCTCGTTCCCCCGAAAATTCCGTCGCCATGCTCAATCATCTGATCGACAAGTACCACTTCAATGTCGACGCTAGAGATGGCTGCAATGGCCTCAACGAGATGGTGACATGGGAGATTCCCCATGTACAGAGCCCGCAGCATGAAACACCTTTGGTATACGCTGTCAACGCCTCGAGTTTCCCGGCGGCCGAGACTCTACTGCACCGTGGGGCAAAAGCGAAGAAAGACTACGCCCTGAGTAGTGCTTTATATCTCAAGAATGCGCAAATCACAAAGCTTCTCCTCCTCGACCATGGAGCGAATCCTTCACAAGGTCTACAAACTGCTGTCCGGAGAGGTTTCCTGGAGGGTGCGAGCCTGTGTTTGGAGTACGGCGCTGATATTGCACCGGCCGAAGAGCATGGTGAGTTCGTTGTAGCAATTAATGAGACATACACAGGGATGAGCAGCGAGATGAGAGCTCTGTTGGACACCCGCAAATCATCGAGTGATCAAAGAGGGTATTGTAGCGTTTTTTCAGCTCATGGCCTGCTTATTATATCTGGGCATTCATCATTTTTCGTGAGACAACACGCACAATTATCTATTTTGTATGCCAGCGGCAGTTTTAGAAGCTCGTTCAAGTGATAATGAATTGCTTTTACAGCGTTTGGCAGAACCGGTTCAGCCTTAATCCTCGCCTGATGAGAAACCAGACACAGCACTTTTATAAAGGCATCGGGGGCATATTGACACATTTTCATACAACACCCAAGTATCCAATCATATTACGGATCTGGCCAACTGCTATTCTTGTCCTGTGAGGCGTCCATCATAAACAACAACACTAGATACCCTCAACCAAGGCCCCGTACATTGACACAACATATCCAAGTTGACCTCAATAATTCTCCCCCCTCCCATCGTTCACTTAAAACTCTTCACTATAAGTAAACTCCAGCACCTGGCTACTCACCTCGGAAGGAACGCAAAAAGGCCCGTTGGACAGCAAAGTGCCGCCCTCGACACGGCTCGCCCCATCCAGATAACCCACGGAGCCTGCGGTCGACTCCGTGTAGCAGTCGGTGAACTCGAATGTGTCGAACTGCGGATAGGGCTCGGAGCCTGGGGCGAGATTCTCGTTGAGCCATTGGGCTGTGGCGCCGCAGAGGGTTGCTGTTGTTGTGGAGCCGTCTATGTCTACTACGACGGTCCAGTTGTTGGAGAGGTTCTCGACGAGGCTGGAGGCAGGGGATCATGGATAGAGTTAGTGAGATGGTGCCAGGGGAAAGTATGAGAAAGAGGAGGGGGCTTCTCCTTACACTGTACCCTTCTGGAGGCCGATGACGGTGGTGTACGTCTTGATCAAATCGCCCACACTCGCTACAGAAATTTCGTCAGCTCTCAAAGAGAAACCACAATCCACTCCGGCAACCCCAGCTACTCACCCTCCAGTGCGACCGCCGTCCTGCCCTCGGGAGCATACTCCCACCAAGCATAAATGGTATCAACCTCCCCATCATCTCCGAAAGTGTACGCAGTACCCCCAAACAACCCCCCACTACACTCAGCAGAGGTAGTAAACCCATCAATCCCGACAGCCTGCGCCAGCTGGTACGACGAGTTGACAGCGGCCCCTGAAGCCAGGGCCGGCAGCGTCCACTCGGCCACGACCTGGTCATATGTGCCTGCGGCGGGAGGGTTCTGCTGTACCAGGCCGCACCAGCTCTCGGAGAAGTAGGTGGTGGTGGAGGTTTGGCGCCTGGAAGAGGCTGAAGAGCTGTCGCTGCTACTACTGCTCAGGGGAGAAGGGGAGGAGGCGCTGGAGCCGGCGAGCGAGATCGGGGTCGCGGGTACGGCTTGGCCGGCGGCGTCGTACACTTTGACGTTGTACGTAGCTTCGCCGTGGACGGTGGCCAGACCGGCTAGGACCAGTGTTAGGCTGAGGGTGCTCAAGGTATTGATCATTGTGGGCAGTGGGATTAATTTGAATAACCAAGAAAGAAAGAAAGGGGCTTGATCACTTCGTCTTGTGAACGATGCTTGTTGATAAATTTCTCCTCCTGTATTTAGAGAGGAGAGACAGAGAGGGACAGGGCAGGAACAGGTACAATTTATAGTTTGGCATTTTCCTTCCAACTATCACACCGTGTGGTCCCATATTGACCTGTTAGAGTGATATAGCAAGCAAGCTGCGGCCCATTTCTGCCTAAGCTGCCTAATGCTTCATTCTTCAGGGGTCGAAATACGAAGAAATCCTACCATGCAGATGCCATGTCATAGACGCGAGTGCCGGGGGAAACCGCGAGAGGTTCAATCAGGGTAAGCTTAAATTCAAGCTCTTTTCCAGCTTTCTCCGTGGCTTGCACCTTGTGCCGCTTAGTTAGTTGAAGACAGGGTCAAGAAGCAGTGAGACGGCACAGCAGGGGCGAGAAGCCTGCCTGCTGAGAGCCCTGGAGGTCCAGGACCTTTGATTTATGTTTCCAACGGAAAAAAAGAAGCCATTGTGCTTATCTTGAAGAGCTGTGAACCGGGAGGAGTATCAGCGCGCCTTGATCATCACCTATAGATCACAATATGAGACGGGAGATGTTGTTTTGACTAAACAAACTACATGTGTACTCAAGTCCTTGAGTGATGATCATAGGGCACGGAGGATCATCTTCTCTCCTGATCAATAGACAAGTTGCAGGGGTAATCAACTACTCTTGTGATTCCAGATCAGTAGAACACGAATTGACTCTTGAATGAGGTTAGACTAGGCTGAACCACGCTCTCTCTGTGTCATGAACAGCACACATTTTAGGCAGTTATTACATTCTCGTAACACGGCCTCAGCAGTCATTTGATAATCCTACGTAGTACCGAAGAATGTCGAAGCATGCCAGCATGATGATGAGTCAGAAACAAATACGACAGTGAGCATGCAGCTGTAATCATTTGACTGGTTGTCTGTCTGTCTGTGTGGTGGTAATCCACGGTTGCATAAACCTCGTGAGGATCACGCAAGCAGGATCCTATTTGGCCCATGAAGAGAGACACCAAGTATTTCCGCAGCCGAAAGGCTTGATCTTTTCGAGCCATTTGATGTAATTGATCATTACGTGGTGCTAGCTGAGTCGAGGAGGAGACAAGATTCTCCTATTATTACTTATTATAATTAAGGGATGACTAAGTCATACAATTCCCATCTGGATGTAGAATCTGGAATGCTTCGCCTTTGCACTTGTCCTTGGAGCAAACTGTCGCTCATCGTGTCACTCTTTGCTCCACACATATTCCAGTCTCTCCTCCAGGTCGACGACCCTTGACGGTATTTTCCACCTCTTCCCCTTCTGACTCCTCAGCCTCGGACCGATCATCCTTCGCAATGCCCAGCACCACAAACCGGTAAGCATTGCGAAAGAGACAGTACAGCCAAAAAAGATTAAGAGCCTGCAGCCCCGCCAGCAGCCCAAAGGTAACGACCTGCGAGATCCGGCACTTGTACTGCTCTGCGGCCCAGTCGAGCTCGAAGGGACCAACCGCGGCAAACTCGGTGAGGATGGAATAGAGAACCCGCAGGTTGATGTAGTGGCGCAGGTAGATCCAGCAGGCCATGCAGAGGGCATACACGGGAGCCTGGAGGCTGCTTTGCGCGTAGTTGAGCGATTTCACAATCTGGAAAACCATATCCTTTGTCAATATTTTGTTTGGCCATCTCCTTCTCGTTTTTTTTTTTTTTTCCATCTTGCGAGCTTGCATCGGAAGGGAGGAGGCCTTGAGGTCCTGGTGAGGAGGAGCAGAGAACAGACAGGAACTTACCGCGAGAAGGCCGTCGCTGATATCGTGGGTCACGTAGATAGCGATCCCAATGCGCATAAAATGAAACCGATAGCTGAGCCCGATCAGCGCAACCGTGACGACGTGGTGCGCCACGAACTCTCGAAAGTCCTTGCGGCGCTGCTCCTGGCCCAGCACCATAACGACCACCTGCTGGACCCAAAAGGCCGCCTGGAACAGATAGTAGAACTTGAAGAGGCCCTCGTGCGCCCGGTGCGGATACCCTTCGTACATGCCGCGCGTCTCAAAGTACCACAGCCCCGGGGTGCGCCACATGACGAGCAGGCCGAGGGGCCCGCTCAGCGCGGTGTAGCAGGCGGTGTACATCTGCTCTGTGAAGCGGGACGTTGTGCGCGGGGAGGTGATGCCGCAGGTGCGCGCGAGGGGCCAGAGGACCTCGTGCATGAGAAACTCGCGCGTGAAAGACAGGACGATGGTGTAGAAGAGGACAAAGGCCAGGTCCCATGGTCCCTTGCCGTAATAAGAGTGCCGTGGTTGGGAGCTGGCATTACCGTCTGGGTCCTTGCGTTTGTAGGAGAGGAAGAGGAAGTGGTGGATGATGTTGGACTCGTGCGGGTCGACGGCGTAGAAGCAGAGGAACATGAATACCAGGACGAGCGGCGGAGCCCATGTGCGATGCCGTATTCCAAGGGCCCGTCCAGGGCGTACATATCTCTGGCTGTCAGAAGTCTTGTCCTGTTTCGTCTTGTGCCTTCTTGGGAGTCTTTGGCTAACATCTGACGGCCGTGGTCTCGACGAGGGCGAAGAAGCAGGATCCCTGAGGCCTTTTTTGTCGTGACGTCGGTGTATCGTGCTCAAGACTTGGGCAGTAGACGGTGTAGGTGACATTGTTAGGATTGAGGTTTCCTTCGCCATCACTCCCATCTCAATGGGGAAGAAAGACAGTTGAATCTTTGAGCGTCAGTGCAGTCCGCGGGTCTGAATGGGATCAGACGTTGTGAACACCCAAAGAAGGGCGTACGAGAATGCAATATAATAAAAGGGGGGGATTCCTCCTCAACCATGATGCGATTCTAGAACAACTAAATTATTACTCTATCATAAATTGATCAATCTAGTCTGGAGGATGGCAAGGAGCGTGCGGTGAGCTGGCGGGCCCCGACTCGTCCGCGGAAGTGCGTGCGCAGTAGCCCGCGGCGCCCGGCTTGAAATGAACAAATCCCATCACGCTTTTTAGTTTCGCCGACACCGGCGAGAACATAATTTTTTGAAGAGAGAGAGAAATGAGAATTGGAAGTAGAAATGGGCTAAATAAATATTCATGACACAAAGGCATTGAGCAACTTACTTATGTGGAGTATCTCAAGAAAAGTATACGTTAGATTTTAAATTGTCTGTTAAGTAGCATTCAGCCTTGCACCCCTAACCCTGTTATTTCTCTTTTTATCTTTTATTTTTGCTGGTTTTTTTTTTTTCCCTCGATACAAACAGCTATTGCCTTGTCCTACTCTTTTCAAAAACATCTGTACGAAGCAGTATATTGCATTCTCCATTGCTTGAATATGCTCATCAGGCAAGGGTAAAAGCTGAGCTGGTCCCCTCAAATGCCGAGATAGTCCCACCAAGACTCTTCCAATCCCCAAAATATCGCAATCTGTAGACTCCCTTCTCAACCTCCTTGGGGTCTTCCCGGTCCGTCTCCCACGTGATCTCTACTTCGCTCGTGGCCAGGATGTCGCTCGTCCTCTTCCACCTGAACACGAGGCTCCAGTCCGAATCATCCCGTGCTACGTTCCAGACCTGGCTGCCGTCCCCGCCAAGGGACAGCTTCTCGACTGCTGCGTAGGTGCCTCCAAGACGTAGGTTGTTCCGTGGGTTTGCGCCTACAAAAGTAGCCGTGATGTGGGTTCCAATGCGGTAAAAGGTGCTCACGTCTTGCTTCACCTCTCCAAACGTCCGGCCCACGGGGGTCCCATCTCTCACCACGCCGGTGATGAACGACAACGAGCGGTTCGTATTGTCAGGTGGGAATGACTCCTTCGAGTGAGGCGGCGGGGTCCTAGCCGACGCGTCGAGGAAGGGGAGATATCTCAGGGTGACGTTGATGTACGCTGCCAGCGTATGAGGCCCGTACAGCGTCGACGCCCCTTCGTATCGTTGAATCGAGTATTCTTCCTCCGTGGTGATATAGTGAGTGTAGCTGTTTGCCGGCCCGCCGAGCACGACGACCGGGGCTGGGGGGTGCAGCGCGCCGGGTGGCAGGTTATAGCTGTCCTGGAACAGTGCCGCAGACTCGGACTGCACGGCTTCTTTCCACCGCCGACCAGCCATGGTGCTCGCCTCGCCTGGGCTGACGATGATCATGAACTGACCCACGCGGAAGACTTGGACGTCCACCACGTTTGGCGTCCACGCATAAGGCCTGTGCACCTCGCCAACGTCGAGCAGGATGGGTTTCGGTCCCTGGCAGGCTTTCTGTTCATCCGACGGCGCCTTGAGGAAGTTGGAGACGACCTTCCACACAGGTGATGTGTTGGATGGGTCGCCATCGTGCTGTGTGAAATCAAAGACCCCAGGCCCATCCGAGGTTCCTGCGGCGAACGAGTACCCCAGGGCGGCCGGACAGGTCGAGGCCGCGGAGCCGTTGGGGAGGATGAAGGTAAAGTTGGACATGTTGTGGAACGTGTGGAATGACTTGACCCAAGGGCCCCGAACTGGGACCGGGTTCACGTTCAGCTCATCGTACAGCGCCCGAGCGGGAGCGAACTGCCGCCGGCCGATCTCAAAACAAGACGAAGTACCACTGTCATTCGCCCTGAAATGAGGACCACGAGCGTGACACTTTCCACCCCGGCCGTCACCGGGGCAGGTGCTGTTCTCAAGGCTACACATCTGTCCGGAGCCGTCCTCACACCATGCGCCGAGGACATTTGGGCTGGTGTCGCCGACGTTGGCCTGCGAGAAGCCCGCCACGAAGCCCTCGGCGGCAGTGGCCTCGCCAGCTACGCTCTTCTCGAAGAGGTATGCAGCGACGCCTTTATTGTCACCCGTGATGATGGTGTTGTTGCCGAGCATGGACGTCCCATGTGTTGGGAACCAGGTGAGAGCGCCGATGTTCTTGCCATCAGACGCCCGCTGGAACTTCAGCAGGCTCAGGTCCTTCTCGACAGACCCATCATCCTCTGAGCTGGTGTTGTATCTCGCCCGCTCCGACGCAGGGTTGGCCAGATAGGCAAACAGGCTCCTGTTGATATTGGCGCCCCGCACCTTTGTCGAGCCGACGCTGAGGTGGCCTGGCTGTAGGCTTTCATGTGCCCTCACGATCGAGAGGACGGCACCATCGACGATGGCCTGGTAGCCCTGGCGGTCGAAGCCCTTGCTGGTGATCTGGGGCAAGAGATAGTTCAACCATCCTGCCGGGCCGGAGTGGGAATGTGTCCCGGTGACAGCAACGTTGTGTTGGCCGTAGACGGCATACTCTGGGCCCAGGTCCCTCAGCCCTGACAAGATGCCGTACCGCACAGCCGTGTCTCCGGATTGCGTATCGAGGACCAGGTATACAAAGCGATCCGACGGGTTGGTAACATCTCCCACGATGAAGGCGCGTGAATATAGGCGCTGGCGCAGGCCGGTGCCGACTTGGCTCGGGTCAGCATAGCCCATCAGGTTGATCTCGACGACTGGGCCTGTGATGTCTCCCTTGCCTACGCCGAGGAGGTATTGGTCTCCTTTCTCGGCGATTATGGTCTGCTCATCATGGCTGGACCAGGGCACGTAAAGTCGATAGTTGGATAGAAGCCCGGTGAGATGAGAACAGTAGAAGAGAAGAGGCAACAGGAGGAGGAAGAGGAGTGGCAGCCAAGACGTCACTCTTGCGATGCCAGAGTTTTTTGGCCGCCGTGCCCGTCCATCCTCGTCTTTGATGCAGGTATTTTGTTCTGTGATCCGGAGCTTCCGTGATGTCTCGCCTGCGAGCTCATCGTCGTCCACAAGGTGCTGTCTTTCCGAAACCATATCCGTGATACGAGGTTCCTCCTGCTTATCCATGGCGCAGCTCAACAAGATGGGAAATACAAAAAGAAGAAGCAGAAGAGAAGAAGCAGTTGGGTATCAATATAGTATTCAAAAGGGATCAGGAACGGCTCGGAATGTAGGAGCTCGTCATCGTGCTGGCTCGAAGAACGAAACAGTTTAAGAAGGAGAGAGAGCAAGAGAGAAAGGCGTGGAGGGGACTGGATATGAGAGAGGTCAGGCGCCCTCCCCCAAACGTTAGCAGCACGATGCGGTCATAGCTCTGTTGCTGCTGGCTGGTGGGTAATGAATGGGCGCTGTGCTGTGGTGTTAGTGCTGCTGTGCTGTTACCGCAGTAGTGCTGCTGCAAGGCGAACAACTCCTTAGCGCAGCAACCCAGCAGCCGGTACAGACGTGCCAGCCCAGCCAGGGCAAGGATCCTGCAGCGGACAGGGCTACCCTGTAGAATCTGGCTGCACGCTGCGGGATGTGCCTGGGAATGTCGCCGATTCGTACAGTACAGCGCAGGTCACTGACGCGGCGGCACAGGCACTAACAGAACAACTGCTGCACGCTGGCAACAGCTGACGGAGACGAAGGTACCTGCAGCTAACAGGCATTCAGCGTCCAGCTTCAATGGTCGGTCCCCTAAGACGGCGGGCCCCTCCCCCTCTGTTGCACCCAGCAGCCCTGGCCCCACCCATCCCGACGGTTCCAGCAAGGTTTAGAGACCCTCTCTCTCTTCTCTCTTGACGGCTGAAATTTTTGAAGTTGCATTCACACAGCCATCACATTTCCCTTCCCTCCCCTCAGCCTCCTCCGCCTCCTCCTCCTCCTCCTCCTCCTCCTCCTCTTCCTCACCTCGTGAAAAACTTCAACAACAACTACAGCACAACTAGACAGACGTCCACCTTTCTGAATCTCTGGGCAAGCACAATTCACTCCCGGACCACCAAACAACCATTACCACTTCAGCAATAGACAAACAGAAAGAAAGAGAGGGAGAGGGGGAAGAGAAAAAAAACCCCCCCAGCAAGAAACCTATTCTCCTCCACCAGGTCAACAGTGTCACAAAGAATTACACCCATTCACCGAGGGGGAAACCTCTCCAAAAACGCCCATCACGATGCCTTCCATAACGACAGTCCATGAATCTCTCCCCTGTGAGCCACCCTTGCCCTGGGTTATATACCTTTTGAACCCTTCCCTCCCGTTATCTTTGTAGTCCTCCTCTCTCTCTCTCTTTTTTTATTTTTTTATTTTTTTTTAACTCACACACTTCTCCTCCTCCTCCTCCTCCTCCTTTCCCCCACCCCCCCAACCCAACAAATCGAAACTGACCCTTTCCCTTTTTCCTTCCTCACCAGACATCGACCAAGAACCCACCCCAGCCGAGCGCGCCGCCGCCGAGGCCCTCATAGCAATGGAACGCTCCTCCCACCACGACGACCCCCACCACGCTCTCCTCCCGCCCCCGATCCAGCCCACCTTCACCCCTCTCATGGCCACAGAGGCAGACCGCATCGCCGCCGCCCAGCAGAACCCCCACCAGCCCCAGCCCCTCCGCGCGATCGACCTCGGCCGCTACGAGGCCCCCGAGCTCAGCAGCGCCGCCGTCACCTCCCCGGACGACCTCGAGCCCGCCCTCACCCAGGCCTACACGGCCATGTCCTACCTGACCAGCCGCCGCCAGCACCTCGCCCTCCTCGACACCCACGGCAAGAACGCCTGGCTCGTCGGCAACTGGCAGCTCGAGTCGGAGCTGCGCGCCGTCGAGCGCGAGCTGGCCGCCACCCGCCGCGAGATCGACCTGCTCACCGTGCGCCGGCAGCGCGTCCAGGCCGAGGCCGCGGCCGAGGTGCGGGGCTTGGACGAGGCATGGCGGCGTGGCGTCGGGCGGGTCCTGGAGGCCGAGGTTGCTGCTGAGGGGGTGAGGAGGGAGGTGCTGGAGAGGGAGAGGGAGAGGGTGGGACGGATGGGCTGAAGGGGAGGGGATTATACTGCCTTGGAACCCTATTTCTTTCCTAAGGGGGACGGGTGGGGGGGTTGCTGTTAATTTTTTTTTAAAAAAAAAAGCGGAAGGAAGGAGAGAGAGAGGGAGAGAGAGAGCGCGAGCGAGCCGCGGCGCGCACCCC
>JACWRQ010000219.1:24058-49267 GCA_014849955.1 Cryphonectria carpinicola | reverse complement strand
GGGGGGGGGGGGGGGGGGCGGCGTGGGGTGGGGGGGGGGGGGGGGGGGGGGGGGGCGGTTAGTTTTGGTTTAAAAAAAAAAGGGGAATGAAAGAGAGAGGGAGAGAGAGAGAGAGAGAGAGAGAGGTGACAGGGTTCCGGCACTCCCCTCCCTATGGGACGACTGCTACGCATAGAAAGGATCAATGGATGGATGGATGAAGAGGAGAGGCTCTCTCCCTCCCCCCCCCCCCCCCCCCACCCCCCCACCGTCGCGTTAGGTCAGGGAAGGTTTATTTTTGCCACCGGTCCAAGCCTGCACAAAAACGATCGACGGGGCCCTCTGTGTGTGTATGTATATGGATGGTGTGGGTGGTTTTTCTTTGGTTCTTTTTTTTTTTTTTGCCCCTCCCCCAGTCCTGAAAGAATCTCTCCTCTCTTGTTGCTTTGGTGCGGCGGCTGCCTTGCCTGCCTGCTCGAGCCCAAGCCGTTGGACAACTGATACAACCTCATCGAGAAGCATTGCTCTGAGGCGGAAACATACATGTCCTTCTGGTCGAAAAGAAACGACCATATAATTGTCAGAAAGATGTCAGGCTTGTAGGACATTACCATTATACCTTTGATATTTAACACAAAAAGAAAAGATTTCAATATTTTGAGACATGGGTACTGTAGAATTGTATGTTCACTATGGACATACACATTATAAAGAATATTGTCGTATTGTTAGGTATTTTTTTTTTCTTGTTCTCCCGCAGTTTAGGTATCGATGACGAACGTGCGTCTTTCTCCTTACATAACCAAGGAAGCGAAGGAAGAGGTTATAACATGATGGTGAGAATAATGATGATGATTATACCCGTGAACGCCATTCCAGGTCCTTTCCGCGCCCTGAATCCCATGCGAGTTGATTTATTTGCCTTCCCCCCCCCCCGGGCCCCGTCCCCGTCCCCGTCCCCGTCCCCTCCACCCCTCCCTTCCCTTGCACCAAAAATTTCTCTTTGCCAACCCGCTGGTGCTCGTCTATGCCGACGCCAGGGGGTCCACATCCTCCACCCCGGATTTGACATCCTCGTATTTTGTCCTTCTCATGATGCTCTCCACCGGTCCTAGCAGGCGCTGGAAGGCGTTCTTGCCCAGCTTGGCGACCTTGACCTCTGTCGAGCTGATGACGGTAGCGGCGCGCGGCGCGTCATTGAGCAGCGCCAGCTCTCCAAAGAAGTCGCCCTTGGTGTAGTGCCTGAGGTTGATGCGCTCCTTGTGGAGCCCGTCCTTGTATGCATCGCACTCGCCGCTCTCGAGGAGGAAGAAGTCGTAGCCTGGGTCGCCCTCCCGGATGATGACTGTGCCGGGTGGGTACTTCTGTGTCTCGAGGGCGTCGGCAATCTTGGACCGTTCGTACGACGTGAGGCTCTTGAGCAGTGGCACCTCCTCGAGGAAGTTCTCGTACATGCGGCGGCGCTGGAAGGTCGACTCCATCAGGATCCGGCGGAAGGTCAGGCGGTCCAGGGCCCAGAGGACGCAGTGCGCTTCGTTGGACACAACAGTGGCGGCACGGGGAGCATTGTACATCAGGGCCAGCTCGCCAAAGGAACCGCCAGCCTCGATAATGCCGACCTGACTGCCCATGCCATCAGCGCCAGGCCTCATAGACCCGGCCTGGTTGACGTAGACCTGGAAGCTGCCCTTCTCAACGACGTAGAAGTAGTCTCCGGCGTCTCCCTGGGTGATGACCTGTGTATCAAATACGTCAGTCTCTTGCTGCCAACGGACCTTTCTTTCCTTCTTTCCTTCTCCTTTCTCTGCCTGCATCCGCACCGCGCCGACGTACCTTGATTCCCTTTGCGGGGATGGGCTTCTCCTGCATGGCGCTGAGGACCTGACTCCTCTGCTCGTCGTCCATGTGCTTGAACAAAAAGTTCTCGGAGATGGAGCTCGTCAGCCTCTCCAGCTGCTCCCTCGACTTGGGGAACACGGGCGGCTGCCAGTTGTCGTTGTGCTCGGCGGTGGGCTTGAGCGACTCGGCGGAGACGGATGTTCGGCGGCCAAAGTTGTACTGGGCGGGAAAGTTGTCGGTGTTGGGCGGGCTCCGCAGGCCGGTAGGGGGCTCATGGCCGCCGTCGAAGCCGCCAAAGGGGCCGCTGAAGAAGGAGGTGGTCCTCATGCTGTTGAAGCTACCCGTGGTGGGCGATGTGATGAGATCGCCTTCCTCCTCTTCGATGACCTTCTGCATCATGCCGCCGTCGTTGGAGCCGAAAGGGTTGGAGTTGACCCCGAAGGGGCTCGTGAAGCTGCTCGAGGACATGGCCTGTGGTCGACTGTTGGCTAGCTTGAGCCGTTTGTTGGGAGCACCCTCGGACAACAACTTGATTCTCTCAGACGCCAACCGCGTGGCGAAGAAGTCGGCGCAGAACTGGAGGATGTCTCGTGGGTTGGATCGTAGCACTTGGCTGTTGAGATCCTGTATCTCCCGCGTGTAAGCAGCCGGTAAGGCCATGGCGTACATCTGGCAGATGAGCAAATTATGAAGACGTAAAAAAAAAAAAAAATTTAAAAAAAAATAAAAACAATTAAAAAGGAAAAGCAATTCCAGGAAATTGCAAGCCGCCTTGAAGGAAGGAACACCGTCGTGCAAAGCTGTTGGTGTAGTAGTAATAATAAGATATGTATGTATGTATGTATGTATGTATGCAGGGTGGGCTTGGTATCTCGAGAGACGAGTGGTGGAGGGAAGAAAAAATGAGGACGAGATATTAAAAACTGTATAACATGTAACGAGCGTGGCAAGCGAACACAGGCTTGTTTAAGTACCTTGGGACTGGCTCAAGGACCGTCTTTTTGTTTTTCTCTGCTGCGACAAGGCCTGCTTTGATATTAGCATGGACGTACTGTTGTATGGGCCCTTGAGAACCAGGGGGGGGGAGTGCAAGGAAATTGAAACATCTCCGGCTGGAGCAGGGGAGGGGGGGAGGGGGGTGGTTTTTTTAGTGCTGGTCAAAGAAATGATCAAGCAATTTCAGAGGCTGAAGGCGCCGCAGAAGCCGGAGGTGATACGTAAGGTTTTCACCCACGGGGCAGACTGCGGTCGTCATAGCGCATTCTGATCGCAGACAATGAGAGGAGGGAGGGTAAATGTTTCGACATATCAACCAAAGAAAGGAGGATGATACGGAGTAGCCGGTCACAAGTAGCTCTAGGGCTGGGAAGAGAGAGGGGGGGGGGTGAGAAGGAAGAGAAAGGGGATCGTGTATGGTGGCGGTGGTAAGAGTGGTGATCACTGGGAATGACAGCAGCTGAACAAGAGACTGGACTTACCGGAGAGGGAGTTTGAAGCTGGAGAAGAAGATCAGGAGCGATAGGCTTCGAAGAAGGCGAGGAGGTGGTGGGTTTAATATGGATCGATGGGAGGCAGCGTGGTTGTGACGAGGATACGGATCGTAATCAAGCCAGGAATAGTAGTTAATCAGTCCAATATCGGAGACACCGTGCGGCCACCGAAATCAGACGCTGGTTACGGAGACGACGACCAACAAGGGCCCAAGCTGATCGACCCTGCGGTGTGTATTTGTGTTGACGGGGCGGGGCACACTAGAAAGAAGAAGAAGAAGAAGAAGCAGCTATTCAGAAGGGGAGGAGAACCAGCCCTGGTGTGAGGATGGTCAGTTAGTCGTTGTTGTTATCGTTGGTGGTGGTGGTGGTGGTGGTGGTGGTGGTGATAATTGAGGAGGAAGAAGTCGAGGAGGACGAGGACGAAGAGGCGGGCGAGCGTCGAGGAGGAGGAGGAGGACGAGGACGAGGACGAGGACGAGCAGCAGCAGCAGCAGCGCAAGGGAGGAAGGGAGAAGGAGGTCCTGTCTCGGGTAAAGCTAAGGGCAGCCGGCGGCTGAGAGCTTTGTCTTGGTTCTTCTCTGCTCCTGTCCGTCCTGTTGCTGTTCCCGGCGATGAACCCCAGGAGGGCAGACACACGCAAGGTCAGGACGCGGCAGGGATGGCCAGCATTGAACGAACGGGTGGAAAGTGATGGTTTGTCTGGTCGGCACTGTGCCACTACGGATCACTCCGCGGAACCTAGAGGAAAATAAGCGAGACTGGGGAATTGAGCTGGATGAAGCCGGATGTCCAGGGCCTGGGGTTTCTTGGTGTCGGAAAGGGCCTGGGTGTTGTGAAAGTTTGAGGAGTCGCAATTCAAATGACAAGAGACAGGAGATGAGCGTCAGTGTCAAGTTGGGTGGGCTGGACTGGGGTGGGGGAAGCTCTGGCCTTGCCTCTTCGCTCTTCCCGGGATGGGTGGGGAAGGCCAGTACCGCAGTAGCGCGTCGTCAGAAGGCTCCCCTGCAGAAGGTCCGGTGTGTAGGCAGGATATGCCCTGGACGCTGTTAGGGGAGTACCTGGGGGGGGGGGGTTCATTCAAGAAGGCGCCAGGGCCTTGTCACCCGTAGAAGCAGAGGCCACATTGTGATCCGTCACACCCCCCCTCCTCTCTCTCCCCTTGTAGTTACTCTCGCAGCCCGTCAGCCCGTCACCCCTCTCTTGGCCCTCCCAAGGCTCCCTCTGGCGGCCCCCCTGTTGGCCCTTTGTGCCCCTGTGGTTCTGTGGTCCTGGTGCCCCCTGTCCTCGGCGGTCGAAGCCTTCTAGAAGGAAGGGGAAAAGAAGAAGAAGAAGAAAAGGGCGCACGGGACAGAGACGAGCCCGCGCTACATCCCCTGATCCCTTCTTCCTGTGGTCTGGTGCCACTTTGGAAGCTTCTTCGCCTGCTTCTCTTGCAGCAGCAAGCCGTTTCTCCTGGGCCCAACCGCGTCATTCACCGAATCTGACCTTTTTTGATCTTCATTTTTAACGCGCAATATTCAATATCCAATATCCACGCCACCCCAGAAAAAGAAAAGAAAAATCTCCCCACTCGCCGCCGGCCTCGTGGCTTATGGGCATTTCCGAAAGGGCACCATCTGCCCTTGGCGTGGCCTGGTCCTATGTTGTTGGGGTTTTTTTTTCTTCTCTTCTTTTTTTACTTTTTTTTCTTTTCTTTCTCCCTCGTCGTCCCTGTTGCTTTTGTCTTGCCTTGCCCCATCTCAGTGGCAAGTGGCTATGACAGATACTATAGTAGTTTGAAAAATTACCCAGGCATGCGTCAGGGTGATCCACCCATCCACACACCCAGACAACAGCTGCTCCAAACATATTGTGTAGCCCCCCTTATTTTCCTTCCTTTTTTCTTCTTGTTTCTTCCATTTCCCTTCTATTTGCCCTTCCTTTTCTTCCCACAAGATATGACGAGTTCTCTCTTGGAAGTATTCCCGAAAGAGGCACTGATCGACCAAGTAATAAAAAAAATAAAATAAAAAATAAAAAAAGGCAAAGCCGCTGTTTAAGGTGACAGTAGGTCCTTGCGCACCCCCCCCCCCCGGGGAGAGATCACCCTGATTGTACATCTTATTGTGGATCGAGATGGTGCTTCTCCTCTTACCTTCCATTTGTCATGTACTATGGTATCTCTTTGAGACGTACGAGGCTGTGTGTGTCTACCTGAAAGAAGTGGGTTGGTCCTCGCCACAGCACGGCTACCAACCGCGTACACACGCACGCACGCACGCACGCACACGAGGAGTACGACCTGACAGCTTACCGTGAGTAAGACTGTGAGACTCGGCCTGTCCGTTTGTGTGTTCTTCCTTGACAAATGCAACCGCCGTTCTCGCAGATCCCCCAAACTCTCCTCAGCAGCAGCAGCAGCCGTGATACTGATGACGCTGACTCTTGACTCGGAGGAGCTCACCACATTGGCTGGGCGAAGCTTGTCCAAGAGACATGAGATCTCACTACTGGGCCCCAAAGCAGGTTTAGTCGTTCCATATGATGCATCTATCTACCGTGGACTTGTATGTTGCAGACCACCGCTGTCGGAGACTGGTCCTGTTGTCTCAGATAGAGAGACCATATTCCCAGAATCTGACTTGGTGAATGTACTTTTTTGTACATGTAGTAGTACTCCTGTCAGGTCCTGGTCAGTATAGTATAGTGAGCATACTATGATAGCTGATCTAATGAACCCCGCCCTTCCCCCCCCCCCTCCCCCCTTCGTCTCTCCGCCCTGGACATAAAAAACAAAGAAAGTAAGAAAACATGTCCCAAAATCAAAATCTGTAGTCAGCACAGACAGGTGCTATGTAAAGTTAGTGTTGGTGGTTATGTAAGCAGTTCTGGAAAAAGCCCCCAAAATGTCCTTCCAGCGGCTGCGCCTCCCTCGTTAAGCAACAGGGCCTGGCCACCGCAGCCTTGCTAACATCGGATGCTCCTCCCGCGGGCATTTTGCTCCTGTTGGGGGGGGGGGGGGGGGCTCGTTTCTCTGCCCTCAAGGCTTGCAGCTATTCCAGGACACAACACACCCTGGCAAATAAGGGCCCATCATCCACTGCCCATTCCTACCAAGTAACCACAAGGCCGCACTCTCCGTCGACGCCAGCCCGAAAGAGTGGGCTCTTCTCGTTCCAAATGTCAGAGTCCCTGCGCACGCGTACCAATACTACGACTACTTACTACAACCCCCATCAATCAATCAATAAGTTAGGTTTGATTGAATTGCCTGACTCTGACTGACAAACTTGACGCGCTCATTATCCCTCTCGATTCGATCCCGACACGGCCAACCCGACCTTCCGTCCTCCCCCGTCGTCGTCATCACCGAGGAGAGAGAGCAAAGCGCCCCCCTCCCCCCCTTGCCTCGTCTTTGACCTGGCCTCGCCTCGCACTACCTTTTTTGCGCAGTTCACGACCGTCACAGACAAGACAGTAACAATGGCCGATTCGCCGAGGATCGGTCATACCGATTCTATTGCCTCGCAGGAGTCAGGGAGCAAGAGCACAGAGAAGAAGAAGAGCCGCAGGCCAGCGAGTGAGTTTACCACGCATTTACCACCCCTCGTTCCGTTCCGGTGCGGTGGTGCGCTACGACACACGGCCGCCGGACCGCACGGATCCACGAGATGAAGGAGGAAGAGCAAAAAGACTGGGACCAGGGAACAAGTGCCGGCTGCCTGCGTCGATGGATAGGATGAATGGCATGGCAGGCACAGATATCGGGGCACGGGAAGGCTGATGAGATTGTCGCATCGCGAAACAGACACGGCATTTCGCCAGCAGCGGTTGAAGGCATGGCAGTAAGCAGCGACCACTTCTTCTTCTTCTTCTTCTTCTTCTTCTGGACCGAGGGAGGGCAGAAGGACATCACAGATCGCTGACGTTGATTATTATTCCATAGGCCCATCCTGACGCCCAAGACTGTGCTTCCCTTGTTCTTCTCGATCGGCATCATCTTCGCGCCCATAGGAGGTCTACTTCTCTACGCAAGCGCCCAGGCAAGTTATCCCCCCCCCCCCTCTCTCTTTCCCACAGCCCCAACTGCCCGCTGGCGCTTACGAGCTGCTGCTGACGACGGTGTGATGATGATGATGATACAGGTGCAAGAGCTTGTGATTGACTACACCAAGTGCACGGCCGAGGCACCCAACAGCACTGACTTCAGCTCCGTCCCTTCCAAGTACATCTCGTCCCAGTTCAAGAACAAGACCGACCTCACGATCCAATGGCGCCAAGAGCCAATCAATGTCACCTTCGATGGCGTCACGAACACCACCCAGAACTGCATCGTGCAGTTCCAGATCCCCGAGGACATGACCCCGCCAGTCCTGTTCTACTACCAGCTCACAAACTTCTACCAGAACCACCGGCGCTACGTCCAAAGCTTCGATGCCGACCAGCTGATCGCCAAGAGCGGGCATATCAACAAGGGCATCAGCTCCGACTGCGAGCCCCTCCAGAAGGACACCGACGGCCTGCCCTACTACCCGTGCGGGCTCATCGCCAACTCCATCTTCAACGACACCTTCTCCAATCTCACGGCTGTCGGCTCGAGTGGCAACAACTACACCATGTCTGAGAAGGGCATCGCCTGGGACTCGGACAAGTCTCTGTACAAGGACATTCCCTCCGACATTGACCTGTCTACCGTCGCCGTCCCGCCGAACTGGGCGGTGCGGTACCCCAACAACTACACCACGAGCAACCCCCCGCCCAACATCGCCACGGATGAGCACTTTATCGTGTGGATGCGTACTGCGGCGCTGCCGGATTTCAGCAAGCTGTACATGAGGAACGACGACGACACACTTACCAAGGGGTTGTATCAGGTGGAAATTACCAACTGTGAGTTCTCAAGATGGCATCCATGCAATCAATCCATGAGGCCTGTCGTAGTGTTGAGACTAACCGAAGAAAAAAAAAAATTTTTTTCTAAAAAAAATTGTAGGGTTTCCAGCGGACATATACAAGGGCACCAAGTCAATCGTCATCAGCACCCGGACAGTCCTGGGTGGCCGGAATCCCTTCCTGGGCATCGCATACGTCGTTGTTGGTGGAATATGTATCCTCCTCGGCGTGCTGTTCACGGTGACCCACCTGCTCAAGCCAAGGTTCGCGGCGCCCCCTCTTGCATCATGCTATGACATCTAGGATGCGTACTGACACCACCGCCCCTCCAGGAAACTCGGCGACCACACGTACCTTTCTTGGAACAACGCACCGGCATCGAAGCCAGGCGGCCCCTCCACCGCCATGGCGACGGGACGCGACCTCGGACCACAAGGCCAGGCCTAGGCGGCCCATTCACGTGGGCGTGGCAGCGAGACCAACAACATGCCTCCCGACAGCCAACCCCTTCTGGCCGGCTCACCCATCCTGCCACGAGTGTGGAGCCCGGACTCGGCCACAGATGGGACCTCGTCCATGTCCCTGAGCAGGGCCGCCACCACGCTGGACTTCATCTCCAGGCAGGGCCCCGCCGTTCCTGGGCCAAGCTCGCAGAAACGAAGGACTTGAAAAAAAAAAAGAAGAAAAAAAGTCGGGATGTGAAGAGGGGTTGGGAGGACCCGGGGGGGGGGTTGGAAGGTGCACTGTTACTGCCTGGCTGGTGCGGTCCTGTCATGTCGTGTACGATTAAAGTCCTTTGTTTTTGTGTTTCGATCCCATTTGCATCATTGCCAGAAAAAGAGAAAGGGGAGAGGGTGTGTGAGAGAGAGAGATGTGATTATTTCCTCTTTCCTGAAGAAGGGTTGTTTTTTTCCTTCTTTTTTCCTGTCTTTCTCCCCCCTTGTCCTTCACCTCGCTATACCTACGACTTGAGTACTCGTGCTGCAGATACCACTATAGAAGATGGGGGAGGGGAGGGGAGGGATCGTGGTGGTGGTGGTGGTGGTGGTGGTGGTGGTCGTCGTCGTCGTCGTCGTCATCCGTCTGCTTCTTTGATAAGATTGCTTGCAAGATTGCTTGGGCATGGAACGGGCGGGAAATAAGGCAATGGGGGTGTCAGGGCATGTAATGCTAGCTGGCAGGTGTTTAGGCGTTTTCATCAATGTTTTCCTGACAGCCGAAATAGGGAAAGAGAGAAGAAAGAAAAAAAAATTTTAACAATTATTTTATTCGTGTGACTTTGGACCACTGGGATTGGTTTGTTCCTAGAGAACTAATTATCGAAAAGTAATAGTGTTTGTTACACACGACAAGAGGAGGATTGACTGCCTGATTGACTGACTGACTGACTGACTGACTGACTTGGTCGTTGAAAAGAATCAAGAAGCACATGCAGAAAAACAGGCGACTAGCTGGTCAATTTCTATATAGCTGAACATCCTCAAAAGTATAAAGTTTTATAATACATTTTCGTTATGAAAATAAATATAAAAAAAAAACATATAAAGTGGTATCTAAACAAGGTCTGTTCCCGCGAGGAACGTAAAAGAAAAAAAAAAACCACGGGAAAGTTGCAAAAAGAGATAGATGATTTGATCGATCACCAAGATAGATCGTTTCCGTTTCGTTTTCCATAAAAAAAAATCCACAACGCCGTCCGTCGAGCCTCAAAATTCTCCCTTGTCCTCCTCCTTCTTCCTCCTCTTTATGAAGAGATTTTCTTGGGCTCTTCTTGCTCTCTCTCTCTCTTCTTTTTTTCACACTTTCCCTTTCATATCAGGGCCACCATGGTCCCACCCAAAACGCCTTGCAGGAGGGGAAAAAGAGAGAGGAAAATATAAGAGAAAAAAAACAAAGGTCGTTGTAGACACGCCGACCGACAAACAGACAGGTAAGAATGTCGGCGAGCAGACTCATGCCCTCCTTCTCCTTCTCCCCGTCACCAAAATAAGATTCATTAACCCCCTTCCCTTCAGATAAGAAGCAGAGAGAGGAAGAGAGGAAAGGAAAGAGAAAAAAAGATGCCCCCCTCATTGCACACTCAGATACAAATCTTCACCCTTCTTCTTGGGCGTAAGATGAGGCTGCCAGCCCGGCGTAGCAGGCAGATGCGCATAAACTCCCTCACGCCCACCAGCCGCCGCCGCCTCCTCCTCCTGCTGCTGCTGCTGTCTCCTCATCCACCTCCCCTGCGCCTGTTGAGCCTGCGCCATCCTCTGCCTCTCGATCTGGAACCCGGCAGCCTTTTCTGCGCCAACCCTCTTGGCGAGCAGGGCACTGCTGCTGTTGCTGGCGGTGCTTGCGGTGCTGCTAGCACTGCCCATCATCAGCTGCGGTGGCGGGCCGAGGAGGGTGCTGTCGGTGCTGTCATATCTTGAGTCTGGAGACGGCGCCACGCCTCCTCCCGCCGTGTGTAGGGCATCTGAGAGGGACGGCGGGGAGGGGGTGAAGTTCTGCAGTGGGGAGCGATGTGGTGGTTGAGATTGCGCCGATACTTGCTGGGACGAGACGCCGCTGCCGCCACCAGCAGTCGCCGCCACCGAAGAAGAGCCATAGCCATACCTCGTCTGCGAAGGCAACCCCGCCCTGTCCGTGCCAGCACCACGCCGTTTCGGCACAGAGATGCTGACGGCCGCACCTGGCACGTCAGGCGACGCGCTCCGAGCTGGCGCCACCGCGCCGCCCTGGTACTGGTTCACTGGGTACTGGTTACCACCACCTGCCGCCACCCTCTTCTGCTGGGGACGGTGGTATGCAACACCAAACTGGGCATCCGAGATGTGTCCGTAGCTCGGCTCAGCGGCGGCGGTCGTGGCAGTGGGCAGGATGGCAGGACGGCGGTGCGCGGAACCAACCACCTGGAGTGTAGGGCCGTCTCTTCTGTTGTTGTCCCGGGGGAGCATACCGCCCTGCTGCTGCTGCTGCTGCTGCTGTGGTCGTATCTGGCGGTTGGCAGCCTCAAGGCTGCTCGTCCTGTTCCTCCTCTGGGGGTAACTGCTCTGTGCCCTTGGGATCTCAGGGTACCGCACCTGATGCGACTCTGCGACGGGTGAAAGGTGAGTGCCACCCATCTCCGAGTTTGAGGAGATGTCCCTCTTCATCAGCGTCTTCTTCATATCCTCGTCAGGGAGTGTTGACCCCCTCCTGCTGGGCAGCGGGAACTCATCCAGCGCCTCATCCAGCCCTTCGACAGGCGAATCCGAAATTGCCGTCGACTCGCTGTCTGTAGACATGATGGTGGTTGCTGAGTCGCGAGACGGCCGCTGCTGCTGCTGCTGCTCGGCTGCCGCCATCGCTGTCGCCGTCGTCTTCCCCTTCGATCTCGACCGCGACCTCGACCGTCTCCTCCTGCTCCTCATCATCATCGCCTCTGCGCCTAACGTCTCCTCGCTGCTCGGCAAAGGTGTCTCTGCGGCGTTGGGCCTGACGGGTCGAGGCGGCGCACGTTGGTTCTGGTGATTGTATTTGTGTGGGCGAGAAGGACCACCACCACCACCCACACCCGAGCGCGAATTCACGGGCAGACGCCCACTGTCCGGCGTGACGAGCCTGATGGTGGACCGCGCCGCAGCTTGGCGGTCGCTGCCCTCCACACGCGGTAAGGGGGAGGAGGAAATACCCAGCGCCACGGCCTCTGGGATGGTCGGGGATGATAGGTGGGCCATGGCTGGGCGGCCGGTATCATCGTCGCCGTCGTCAAACTCCTGCTGCTGCTTATGCCAGATGACAGTGGAGGTGTCCACATCGGGCCTGTTCCTCCTTCCCGCTGGCCTCTGCTGCTGTTTCCTCTCCCGCCGCATCTCCATCTCCCTCTCCTCAGCCGTCTTGCTGATCGGCGTCGCCAGCTCAGCAATATACTCGGGCGACCTCATCTGCTGCTGCTGCTGCTGCTGCTCCTGCTGTCCTTCAGACACAAACGCAGCCGGCGTCGTCGTCCCATGCAAGACCCAGTTCCCCCACCGGTCAGCAACATAGTACGTCGTCGCAGACTGGGGGTCTGCATTGGGCCTTCGCCAGATTTGTGCGGACCCTGGGGGTGCGACAGCCGAGTCCTCGCCGTCTTCGGCAAACTCGGTGACTACCGAGTCTCTGCCGCCGTTGAAGGGGTTGCGGTGGGCGGAAGCTGTGCTTAGGCGCTGAGGGCGATGAGGGGGAATGGCTATGGCAAGGTTTGGCTTGCCTGCGTTGGTGGAGTTTTGGGTAGGGAGAGACTGGAGGAGGGCTGGCGGTGGTGATGGTCGTGGTGGTCGTGGTGGTCGTGACTGCGGTTGGATCTGTTCTTGTCTTTGATGCTGTGGTCGAGGGTTGGGCGATGTCTTTGGGAAGAACTCAAAGCTGTTCACCGCCTGACGAGGAGACATGGGCGGCACTGCTGCTCGTGGCGGCGGTGACAGGCCCGCGGCGCCCACTTGTCCTTCTCCTTCAAGATGATGATCACGATGAGATGAAGACGAGAAAGACGGGGCAGAAGGACGAGGAGGAGTAGGCTCATTCCGAACCACAAGCCGTCTCTCATCCGGTCCCCTCCTCGCGATACCCTGCGTCGCGACGCCACCTGTCCCAACAGCAGCAGCAGCAGCACCTCCTCCTCCTATCGCCAGTCCGATCCCACCTGCATCTCCGCCAACACCACCAAACCCCCTACTAAACCTCTTACTCTGCTTCGCCAGCGCCCTCGTAAAGGACATGACCTTGGGCTCCTCATACCTGGGTGCCGAGATGGGCAGGGAGCCCGGGCTACCTTGAACCTGGGCCCGCTTCTCCCACGAGTCCCGCATGCGCGCGAACCCTCTTCTCCTTCGGATGCAGACGAACATGGCCAGGATGGTCGCTGCTACTACGGCTGCCACGCACCCGCTTGTGATACCCGCCACCTGGGCACCGCTCAGCCTGGTGATTGTGGTGTTGGTGCCGTTGGTAGAAGAAGAAGATGTAGGTGAGGGGACTGGGGCCGTTGAGAGCATGCTGGAGGCCGCAGTGGTGCTGGTGGTGCTGGTGTTGCTCGAGGTCCGCGTCGATTTGGCGGACGACGACGATAATGAGGATGTCTTTGTGGTATGAGTGGACGTCGGTGTCGGGGAGGCCACGATGATGGACCCTGAGTTCACAATGAGGGTGGCTACCAGTGTTGCGTGTGTCTCGGGTGCTGCGTCCTTCTGGTTGCTGCACATTTCGTATGCTGCTGTCACCGTCGAGGCTGTCGAAAGCGGGTCAGTCTCAGTCTCCACCTATTCACTACCACTCTCTTACTCACTACACATTTGAGGGAGGCAGAGAGGGAGAGTATGGCAGGGCGCCAAACCACCCAAAGGGCGCAGAGTCATAAGAGAAAAAGGGAGGGGGAGGGGGGACTCACATTTCACATCCATCCCATGACACTCATTAATATCATTCTCGGCCACAATACACTCCGTCGCTCCCTCCCCAATCGTATACCCTGACGCCCCCGTCTGCCGACACAGACATTCTAGCGAAGGCGAGGTCCCACAGACACTCGTGTCAAAGTTATCCTCCACAAAGGACTCGAAACACGAGAGCGCGCAAGGCGGGATGAAGCTGGTGATGTCAGACGAGAGGCTGAGCGTCGACGTCGAGGTAGCGGATGATGATGACGATGACGACGACGACGAGGAGGATGAGGAGGATGCGGTTGTCGATGACCTGTGGTCGTCCTCCGTCCAAGTGGGCGGCACGACGACACCTTTGGCTGAGTGGGCCGCGAAGCATATGAGCAACAGCAGCAGTCTCCTACCACCCTCCACCCTCGGCCCTGGCATGCTGAGGGAGAAGGATATCTATCTGTTTCCGCCACGAAGAAAAAGGGCCGTGTGTGTCAGTTCATGGGTGTCTTGGTTTGTTGAGTGGTGGTCGGCATGTCCATGGCCACGCGCTCTCCTCTCCAGGTAAGGTTTCTTCCACCCTCCTTCAATTTTCTTTCCTGTCTATCTCTTTGCAACGCCGATCCCTTTCCTCACTCACTCGCTCAGTCTCTCTCTCCTATCAAGCATGGAGAGCCTATGAGGAAGAGGAGGCCAAGGACGAGGACGAGGACAGGGTCGACTGCGCCCTTCTGCCTTGCATGGGAGGCAAACTGGTAGCCGCCTGAGGGTCACCCACTAAGGAAGGGTACCCGGCCAATACGAGGAGAAATATGATGATTGTTTTCCCCTCCTTCAGCCTCCAGGGGGAAAAGAGGGAGGGCGAGAAGGTTGTAGGAAGGGCTGGATGGATGGATATATAAGAGCGAAAAGGAAATGACACAACTGACCTATGAAAGAAAATCTCGAATTATAGGAGATGGCCGGCATCTCAGCATCTCTAGGAAGGGGAGAAAGTCCCAAGAAGAGAAAAGTACAATTATACAAGCAGGAGATGACTGAGAAATTATAAGAGCAAGACGACAGGAGAAGAAGATCGACCTGAAGCCCACCCGATGCCAGAGAAGACAAAAAAGAAAGAAAAGAAATGTAATAGACGCTCAGGATTAGTAAAAGAGACGGACAGAAGAAGAAGAAAAAGAACCCGAGGTTACTACTCAACGACGATGTCTAGAAAAGACACCTGACGAAGGGTAAGACAAGGGGGAAGAGGAAAGAACAGGAGAAGAAAGAAAAGAAAAAAATATGGCAAGCAGAGGGGAGGGGAAAAAAAAAAAGGGCTGAGGGCAATGACTAGACAGGACGAGAGAGAGAAAGAGAAAAAGGAGACGGGGGGGTTAGAAAGTTGCCTGGGTCAACATGCATCCATATGGTCGCCGTCGATGGTCCGCGTTCAGGAGGCCATGCGGGAAGACCAAAGTTCTCCACTATTCCACTTACACATACACACACGAGACATGTACAAGGAAGAAGAAGAGGAACAAGAAACCCGATGAACACCCCCGTGTGTGCTTGAAGAGAGAGCGAGAGAGAACCACACACAAAGATAGAGTGATGACGTCTCACTGCCCCCTGCGCAGCAGTCCGAACAAGCCCAACGGCTGCAACTCGAGTGAGCCGCAGCCCGACTGGCTGACTGACCTCGAGAGCCATTTTCCTTCTCTCACCCTCACCCTCTATCAGAAGAGTCGTGAACACCCCGTCTCCGGGCTGTGTCACACCATCTTTTCGAGGGGTTGTACACCACCCAATCCAGAGGATATCAGAGCCGCCCGACCTGCGTCATGTTCGAATAGATCTCACTCCCCTGTCTGGGCGGGTAAGTTAGAAAAGAAAGGAAAGCAAAAAAAGGCAATCCCCCCCCCCTGCCCTTTCGGAGAATTACTAGCCTTGTATGATAGTAGTAGTACCAAGAAAAGAGAGAGAAGGAGAGAGACAGTCAGGCAATCTTTGTCTCTTTTTGGATGTAATGGAGAGGAGGAGGGGGAAGAGAGAAAGTGGGCGGCGGTACGGTCCCACAATGGGGGAAAGAGGATCTCAGATGAGAATGCTGGAGTTACAGTGGGTCCCTCCCCCCCCCACATGAGCTTGGTAAGAAGAGAAAAAGGGAAAGAGAAACCTCCCCCCCCCCCCCAATGAGCGGCTGAGCACTTGGATGAGGCTACCTGACGGCCCCCTGGTCGCGCCTACCCGCCCACCTGCACGGCACACAACTTGCACACGGGGGGGGGGGGGCTATTTTGGGTGGTCGCACACCTGCAGGCCCCAAGCTTTGCCAGTCCAGCCCAGCCGTTGACGTGGAGGCGAGGGGGGGCCGGGCGGGAAGGATTCGAGAGGGGGAGAGACAACTTCCCGCGATCCGCCTAATGTGGCCCCAGAGTTGCAGCGTGGGCCTCTTGCGAAAACCATCATCACCCAGTTCTACCCTTCAAGAGGGGCCTCAACTGACCAAAAGACAAAACAAAGGGCCCCCAGTCGGGACGGGTTGTTGTGGGCCGCGCAGCCTGGCTTGGGTCTCTCTCTCTCTCTCTCTCTCTCTCTCTGTCCCTTCTCTGTGCCGCAAGAGTGCGGGTTCTCTACTGTGTGTATTTTTTGAGATTCGAACCGCCAAGTAAACAAGGGTTGGTTGGAAGGGAGAAGAATGATGAAGAAGGCTTCTCGACTCTCTCATGTAACGATGGGGATTGCAGGGGTCGGCGGGTGGGTGTGCACATGACAATCGGAACAAGATCGAGGCGCTGCGCAAAGTGGTCCTCCAGAAAAAGCACCATTCTCTCGAGAGGCTGCGGGTGGACGGATGAGTACCCGAGTCGAGACGACGGGGCTGTGAGGGAACGATATTGCTGATGCGCATGCGGCGTGGTGCATGCTTGTCATCCCATCCACCCACCCTCCCTTTTCCAGCCTACGCGCTTACATATGTCCACCAGGCGGCTAAATCGGGCTTTTCCTGCAGGCCTTGGACCACTGCTGCAGCATGCTAAACCCCCCGGCCGGCGCCAAAGTTGGATCTCGGCGGGAAGAACTGAAGCAAGGCTCGACCAATGACTTATCGAGCCAGTCGATGCTGTTCTCGTGTGTGGACCACTACTACGTAGGTAGTACCAGAGTTGGTAGTGGGCCTCTTCCGACATTGTAGAAGTATCATGATACAATAAACAGGACGAGGAGAAAGAGGGGAAGGGAAAGGGGTAGGGGGGGTTTCCTTGAGGTTTCCAGCGGGAGAGGGGTTGAAGCCCATCTGGGGGGCAACCACTCAAGGAGAAAGATGTCTGAGAAACCGTGTTCGACAAGTTTTGGTTCCGGAGTGTGAAACAAAACCCCAAGACGTCACAACACTGTGATAAAGGGGTACCGCGCTGCTGGGTTCTTGTCGTGTCGGCGGCAAGGGAAATGACGTCGACGCCACGGCCGTCACATCCCAATATTGTCTTCATCCTTATCTCCAAACGTTTAGCTCATCATGATATCGCGTTGCATTTTTTTGTTCCTTCTTCAGTGGTGGTGATGGTGGGGGAATCATAATGTCATCTGTGTCTGTCTAAAAGTCACCAGAGCCGTCGTCATATCCGTATAGCAGATTGACCGACGTGGAAACGAGGTGACCACTCCAAAGTACTTCGGTCCAACCAGACCATAATCCATACATAGCTCATCCCACAGCGGAACAGTCTGCCTCCACTTGGTCGTGGAATAAACAGGCTATCAGGCTGGCTGTTCCATCTCTCTCTCTCTCTCTCTCTCTCTCTCTCTCTCTCTCTCTCTCTCTCTCTCTCCTCCCTTCATACAAACACACACACATACACCTACACACACACACACACACACACACTCCCTCTCCTCCTCTCTCCAAGTAGAAGTCCCTCCTCTGACGTCGATACGAGTGGATACATCTCCAGCACTGACCGTGGGCTGGACCTCCTGTGGGGAGGGACAGGCACGGCCTTTGACGATCTGGTGGCGGTCCGTAGATCTACTACCAACCCGACAGCTGCGGACGAAACGCCTAGTTTGTTGCGGCTGGGGCAGGGGGTGCCTCCTCCGGCTGGGGGGTGCTGTCTTCTGCTGGGAGGCCCTGGGGCCGGTATCCAGGCTCGGCGCGGGTCGACTTGATGACGTCCTGGATCTTGCGCTCGGTGCGGTCCCAGTCGTCGGGGGTCAGCTGGACCAGGTCGATCTTGTACTCCTCGGCGATGGCGGCCAGGGCGCTGAAGCTCTTCTTGTCTGACACGAAGCTGATGGACACGCCGACACGGCCGAAACGGCCCGTGCGGCCGATACGGTGCAGGTAGGTCTCCGGGTCGGGCTCGGCGTCGTGAGGGCCCTTCATGGGGATATCGTAGTTGATGACCATGGAGACGCTGGACACGTCGATGCCACGGGCCATGACGTTGGTCGTGATGAGAACCTTGGACCGGCCGGCACGGAAGTCCTCCAGCAGGCGGTCGCGGTCGTTGCCGTCAAAGGCGCCGTGCAGGGCAGAGACCTGGTGGCCGTCGCTGACCATGCGCTGCTCGATGACGCTGGCGGACTCGCGCGTCTTGACAAAGATGACAGACGAGCCGATGGTCATCAGGCTGTAGAGCTTGACCAGGATGTCGTACTTGTCATGCTCGCTGGGGCAGTCCATGTACATCTGGGAGATGCCCTTGACCGTGAGGTTCTGGCGCTGCAGCATCATAGAATGGGCATTAGGCGCAAACTTCTGAGCGTACACGCCCACCTTGTCGGGAAAGGTGGCAGAGAAGAGGAGGATCTGGATGTTCCTGGGGAGCATGCTGTTGTTGTGTTGGCGTTAGCTGTTGCGCACCCTCACCGCCGGCCGTGGCTGAACAAACACAGGGCCCGAGAGTAGGATACATACTTCTTGACTTTGATGGCCTGGTCGCCGAGGCCTGACTGGTCGAGCATGTTGTCGGCCTCATCGACGACGAGAATCCTGAGCTCTCGGGTGTCGAACTGGCGCCGCTTGATGGCGTCCATGACGGTACCCGGGGTGCCGACGACGACGGAACCTCGAACGCCCGTGGCACGGTCGATCCCGCCGGGAATAGCCGCCTCGACGACCAGGTCGGGGAGGAACTGGCCTATGGACTTGACGACGCCCTGGATCTGGCGGGCCAGCTCACGGGTAGGGGCGAGGATGAGGGCCTGGGGCTGAGTGGGCTTGGTGTAGTCAACACGCGACAGAACAGCAATAACGAATGCCGCAGTCTTTCCTGTTCCTGATTGCGACTGGGCAATCATGTTGCGGGGAGGGTTGGCCAGCAGGAGGGGCAGGGCCTTCTCCTGGACCTTGGAGGGCTTCTTGAAGTTCATGGCCAGCAGGCCCTGGTAGATGCCCTCGGCACTGGGTCGACAATGTCAGCATCGTATCGGCGCCCGAGGACAAACAGGGGGCCCGGTCGAGGGCGATATAGATTCATGTACGCACAGGTCGAGATCCTTGAACTCCTTCGCAGAGGCGAGGGGGTTGTCGGTGTCGATCAGGTCAGAAAGGGTGACCTGAACATCGAAGGAGGGCTCAGCCAGGCCCGAGTCATTAGGGTCAGCCATCGTGAAGTGGTGAAGCTTGTGATGATGATATCGCGACCGCACGCAATAAAACGGCCGAGTGGTGGTAGGAAAGGCGATGGAGGTTGAGAAAAGGTTGTGAGACCTCAAGATAGAATCGTGAGAGGGTTGAGAGTTTGAAGGGCAGCAAAGGGAGGAAGAAGAGAAAGAAGGGGAAAAAATTCTGCTGGTTTATGATGTCGCAACAGTCAGCCAGACTTTTTATGTCGATTGTCTCTGGGAGGTGAATGGGATCAGTGAAGCCAGTGTCAGTGGTGGGGGTTTGAGGCTGCTGCTGCGAGCTGTTGAAGGTGCAAGACTCCAAAAGCTGACCAAGGTAGGTAGGTGGTGGTTAGTGGGGCCTTTGAAAAGGTACAAAGGTACTTGTGGGAGCCCTGCTTCTGCACTGGCATTACTGCGATAATCTTAGTACTACGAATGTTGCGTGTACAACTATAAAAGAGGTACCAAGTAGCTACTGTCAAGGCAATCATCTCTGCTGTTGCCAGCCTTTACAGTGGGCTTATACATGATTTATACATTTCACTTTGACCCTGAGCCGACTGCAGGTCGTAAGATGAACAAAGGAAGAGTTGGAAGAGGGCCCATCAACAACAATATTCTATCCACTCTAAAGGCTGCCCAAACAGTGGTACATGATACTTTTTCATACTATGTACGCCTCAGCCTTTACAGGGTTAGATTTCAATCCATCACTGTACTTGGGGTACACTGTGCCTCGGTTCCGGGGGGGCGAGCCATTCTCTCCCCCCCCCCCAAAGATGATTTTGTTTCTCAAAATGCAACGCTTCGAGAACTAAAACCAATGTCATGCACATATGACAAGAGACATCTTGACACTTGAGACAAATTACAAGGCTGATGCATATCTACACAAGTGCATTTTCTATATTATATAGTAATGTGTAATGTCTGCAACAACTTGGTGTGAGAAAGTCATGAACTCTCGGTGTATGTATGATCTTCCTCTGGATCCATCATCAGCAAGGGACCCTCTTGGATCGGTGCCCAAGCAGAACCTAGACGAAGAAGCCTGTAATATTAGGAGGACTGGACCCTGGACTCGACCTTTATTTTTCTCTCTCACTTACACCCTCCTCGGCAGCACGCAGAAGGTAACAAGAGGATTACCTACCTGACTGACTCCTTTCTCCGTACATATTATTGTTGTCTCACTGTACATAGACTCGAATTTTTATTATCTGTGTGCTCTTCTTTCTCCTTCTCTTCCTCTTCCTCTCTCTCTCTCTCTCTCTCTCGCGCGCGCGCGCTCTCCCTTTCCTCTTTCTCCAGAGCCATCGTGAACTGGACATCATCCCACCGATACCGCACCCTTTTTTTTTTAAAAAAAAAACCCAAAGAACCCTGAGGCAATCTACTCCTGTCTCCCCACGCACAGACCAGCCCCACCCCACCCCAGTCGTCAACCTTCTCATCTAATCCATCGTAATCCTCCGCTCGGCTGCTGGTAATCTGCCATCCCTGTTCACCGTTGGAGGGGCACGCATCCGACAATTACATACTACTACTGCTCACTCACCCCAACACCAACTGCGGACGCCCTTTCCTTCCACAACGCCCCTTCCCCCACCCCCCCCCCTCCGCCGACCTTCCGAGGTTCGCCGCCGATCACCCGGAAACATAAAGACCATCTCACCTGTCCGAGGATCGAGAGAGGTTGCTTGCATGGTCATTGGCTCGAGACCACGTTTTCAGACGGACCATGGCTGAGGTGGAGGTTGCGCCGACCTTCGGCGCGGAATTAAAGGTGCGCCGCATACACCAGGGCATAAGCCGAGACAAGGGACACGAGACGAGGAAAAAAGAAAGAGAGGAAGAGAGAGAGAGAGAGAGAGAGAAGCTGACTGGACGCGCAAACAGGATGGCTTCAAGCCCGCAAACGCCTGGGCCGCCAACGGCATAGCATGGCTCGACGATATCCAGGGCTTCTACCGCGAGCGCAGCGCCATCGAGAAGGACTACGCGAAACAACTCAAGGCCCTGGCCAGCAAGTACTTTGAGAAGAAGGCAAAGAGATCCCCTGGCTTGGGTGTCGGCGACACGCCTGTCATGACACCTGGCTCGCTAGAAAGGTGAGCCAAGATGCGCGCAAAAACACATACCTACCTACATACGAGAGAAGGGGGGGGGGGAGGGAGAGAGAGAGAGAGAGGGGTGGTTCGAAGAAGGAAAAAAATATGTACATATATAAAGAAAAGGGGGGGGGGGACGTTGACTGGGCAAGGAGACCGGGTCGCACGGATCACGAGCTGACATTTGCGAGGGATACAGCGCCTCCGTCACGACATGGACCACCCAGCTGACGACCCTCGAGAACCGCGCCCACGCCCACGACAACTACGGTAACGACCTAATCACCAAGGTCGCCGAGCCCGTCAAGATCCTCGCGGGCCGCTTCGACGAGCTGCGTAAGCGCCATGTCGAGTACGCCGAGAGGCTGGAGAAGGAGAGGGAGGCCTCGTACGGCGAGCTGCGCAAGACCAAGGCCAAGTACGACGCCGTCTGCCAGGAGGTCGAGAGCAAGCGCAAGAAATCCGAGTCGTCCTTTGACAAGGCCAAGGCCCAGAGCGCGTACCAACAACAGATTATCGAGATGAACAACATCAAGAACTCGTACCTGATCGCCATCAACGTCACCAACAAGCAGAAGGCCATGTACTACCACGAGTACCTCCCCGAGCTCATGAACAGCCTGCAGGACCTCAACGAGTCCCGCGTGCTGAAGCTGAACGGCCTCTGGACCCTGGCGTCCCAGCTCGAGCTGGGCATGCTGCAGTCCAGCTGCTCGCTCATCGAGACCCAGACCCAGGAGATTGCGAGAAACGAGCCGCACCTCGACTCGATGATGTACATCCGCCACAACATGGGCGCCTTCAACGAGCCTGCCGACAAGGCCTTCGAGCCGAGCCCCGTCTGGCACGACGAGCCGACCATGGTGGTGGACGAGACGGCCAAGATCTACCTGCGCAACGTGCTGAACAAGTCAAAGAGCCAGCTGGGCGAGCTGCGGAGAGAGGCGGACAAGAAGAGGAGGGAGGTCGAGGCGGCCCAGGCGAGGAAGCAGAAGGTACGGCAGGGCACGGACAACTCGGACGAGGTGACGCTGGTGGCGTCCATCTTTGCCCTGCAGGAGGACCTGCACAACGTCGACCGCAAAAAGGTCACCGCCGAGGTCGAGACCTCCACCATCACCTCCGTGGTGGGCGACGTCACCCTCGGCGCCAAGAACCACAACTTCAAGTCCCAGACGTTCAAGATCCCGACCAACTGCGACCTCTGCGGCGAGAGGATATGGGGCCTGTCCGCCAAGGGCTTCGACTGTCGCGACTGCGGCTACACGTGCCACAGCAAGTGCGAGATGAAGGTGCCCGCCGAGTGCCCAGGCGAGTCCTCCAAGGAGGAGCGCAAGAAGCTCAAGCAGCAGCGGCAGGAGGCCGCCAACGCCCTGCTCACGCCCCGCCTCGCCGGCGACCAGGTCGCGGAGCTGCCCTCGCTCTCCAGGAGCCCCACCGCCAACAGCCTCTCCTCGGGCTACACCGCCAGCGCCAACCGATCCGCCGTGAGCGTCATGAGCCCCACCGAGGAGACCCCTCCCGAGGTGCCCATGAGCACGAGGCCGACGAGCACCATAGGAGGAGGCGGCGGCGGCGGCGGCGGAGGCGCACGAAAGAACCGCGTCATAGCACCGCCACCCTCCACCTACATCAGTGAGCTGCCCGGCAGCACACCAAACGGCTCGGGCGCGGGCGCGCCAACAGAGCACCAGAAGGGCAAGATGATGTATACATTTGAGGCGAACGGGGAAGGGGAGATTAGTGTGCCCGAGGGGAGGGAAGTGGTGATATTGGAACCAGACTGTAGGTTTACTTTTTTTTTCTTCTTCTTTTCTTTGCCTCTTCTTCCTCTTGCCTGGATAGTCATTCCCATCCTCTACGAATCGTCCTCTCATCTGAGTGCACTATCACTAATCTTGACGCTCTCTCTCCCCCTCTTCCCCCCCCCTCTCATGCAGCCGGGTCTGGTTGGATCAAAGTCCGTGCCGGCTACAAAGAAGGCATCGTCCCAGCAACCTACCTCGAGATCCTGCCCCCGTCCGCCATTGCGCCCCAGCACACAGGCGGCACCGCAGCCTCCGCCCGGCCAGGGTCCACCTACTCCAACAGCGGCTCGTCCATCGGCGGCGGCGCGCCCAAGAAGAAGGGCCCCGCCGTCGCGCCCAGGCGCGGCGCCAAGAAGCTCAAGTACGTCGAGGCCCTGTACGAGTACACGGCGCAGAGCGAGGCCGAGCACAGCATGGTCGAGGGCGAGCGGTTCGTGCTCGTCAAGGAGGATCCAGGAGACGGGTGGGCTGAGGTCGAGAAGGGTGGGATCCGGGGTAGCGTGCCTGCTAGTTATGTGCAGGCTGTTTGAATAAGAGAGTTGGGGGGGTGGGGGATAGGATGTGGTCTCAGACAGGTGCTTGCTCGAGGGTCGAGGTTGGGGTCTGTTCGTGGGAGATCAGCCTTTTTTGGTGTGGGGGGGGGGGGGAGGAATCATTTGATAAGCGGATGGCGGTGTTCTTGTTATTAGTATTATCTCTTTTTTTCTCCGTAGAGGGCTTGGAGAGTACTGCCACCTCATCTGTCTTTGTGGCTCGAACGGCGCCTGGGAGGGGGGAAGAAGAAGATTGCATATAGCGCGCGAGTAAACATTTTGTTGGACTACGATCCTCAAGCAGGATAGTCCTATTGCCGCTGCTACTACTACTACATGTATATATATATATATATATGTATGCAAAGGTGGGTTCGCCTTCTAAGATCATCTATCTCCACGCACTCGAGGATCTACAGCTTGTTTATACTCTCATTTCACTCTGACTACACACACACACACACACACACACATGATAATGCGTCACCAAGAGCTGGAGGACGCCAGACGGTGATTGAAGCAGCTGTGGGTTACTACACACATTATCAGGTGATGTAGTACCGCAATAACGGTGACTACATACCACGGTAGTAAAATCTCCATAGGCGATATCGACCCCAAGGAAGTGAGAGGTTACTCGCATCTCATCTGCCAACAGCCCCAAAATAGGTGGTTTTTTCTTTCTTTTTCTTCTTTGTTTTGTTTTTTTCCCACCTTCCCTTCCTTCGTACTGTACTAACAGTCATGCACTGAATTTGTACAAGTTCAGTGCTAGTGAAATACCAATCTAGGGGACATGCCGACCCTTCCGATATGGGTGGGGGTCGGACTAAAAGCTTATATTTTTAATGGCAATAAGCATACATACACAACGCCACCAACGGTGGATACTTTGGACGGCGTGTGGTGAGGTTGGCATTGAGAGAAAAAAAATCATGTGGTCGACCCAATGCGCAAGGTCTTGTCTGGTCCTGTCAACATCTTTGTGTGAACAGTGCTGGTGCTGGTGCTGGAGGAAGGAGATGCGACCATGGTTTTCTCTCGATAGGTCCAGGTTTCTGTGGGGGAAAATTATATGTGCCGTGTACCACACACCCTCTCAAGCCAAAGGGAGGGTCTTTGACGGACTTTGAAACTGCCCGTCTCATACCCTCATTTCAGCTAGATTGTGGCAGTGCACATGTACCGGCAGTTGCGGTAGCACCTACCGGTACCAACCAGGTGTGATGCGCTGTTGATCTGCAGAGCGTTGGTTGGGATCGATACAAATCGGCTGTTACAGGTTAAGAGGGGTACAATCGACGGGGTGGCACCGGTGCAGAGATTGGAGACAAGATCATACGAGAGACGTCATTCATGAACTGCCTTGGCTTAGTTTGGCGGAAAACACGTTGGACGACGGATGAGGATGAGGATGTCCCAAGGAGGGGGCACCTTCGAAACTATGCCTCAGTCCACCCACGGTTGTATGTATTCTTGGAGATAGAATTTGGGGGGGGGGGGGGGGAAAGACAAAGGGGGTGAAAGAGGAAAAGTGGGGGAATGGGCCGGACCACCGGGAAAGGGGGAAAAAAAAAGAGAAGGGAAGGCGTAACGGCGGG
>JACWRQ010000219.1:0-10693 GCA_014849955.1 Cryphonectria carpinicola | reverse complement strand
TTTTTTTTGCGTGTATATCTCTCTCCTCTCTTCTATTCTTTTTTCGTTTTTTGTTTTTTTGTTGTTGTGTTGGGGGGGGGTGGTGGCTTCCGTTGTTGTTACTATGCCTTATAAGGGTTATTTCTCATGACGACAATCTTTTTTTCTTTCTGTCCTCTCCAAGAGTGATGATGGCAAAAAAAAAAAAAGACGCTTTCCACCGTAAAAAGGTGTGTGTGTGTATGGGTCGATTGGACTTATCAGTCCACAAGTAAACGAACCCTGGCAGTGAGTGGGCCGACCCTCGTGACCCTCTGTGCTGGCCCAGGTTAATTGGTACAACCTCGGAGGGTCGGCGGTATCTTATAGAATTAAGTAGGGGTGAAATATCAAACAAGGAGCTGGCCTCATTTCCTCACCTTGGATGAATCAGTCATACGAGTTGCTCACTTGCAGGATGAATTGCACTCCTGGAAGAGGGCCGAAGAAGGGGGGAGGATGTTACAAACAATCACTGCTGTAAATCTCCATCACACACAATCAATCGTCTGCTGGAACCCTCGTCGAGAATCTGACGGGAAAAGGCGGTTGCAAGCGGAACCCTGCGACGCGCCACTGCAGCCGGACGAGCAAGCCCAATGTGAACTCTTGTCCTGTCATGATGGTCATCCTGTAATTCTCCATGGCATGCAATGCTACATGGGACTGCATTCTGTGGTAGGAACTGCATAGGCACTTGCATAAGGGTCAACGAGGATCCTCGGGCGGGCCCTTGCTTTGGTGCGGTCGAGACGCTAAATGTACATGGTACAGTGAATACGTACTATGTTCTTGCCCTGTCTGGCATATCCTAACCCTCCCTGTCTGGGTTCCCCTCTGACGTCGGCGGGTGACCACGATGTGGAGGCGGGAAGGAGGAGCCTGCGCATGCCTGAATTATTCATGGGCCCATGGGCAAGCCACTAAACCACCGCCCTACTATAGTGATGCAGGGTCATTCCTGAGCCGTCTTTCTCAGCAGTCAGACCTGAGCCCGGGCTAACGGGGAATCAATCTCTCTAGGAGGCGAGGCTATTCTGATTCAAAAGAAGTTTAAAATCCATATACAGTATGGAATGGAACTTGATTACCATTCAGGCTGATGATGGTCGAGGTTTAAAAATAAAGAAAAAAGTGTATCGGTCGAAAATCGTACCATCACGCCAGTTCTTCTTCTTCTTGTCTTTCCCAGATTTCCTTCCTTGCCCTGGATTTTATCATATTTTAGCCCACCGCAAAAAATCCACCGAAACAGTACCCTGAAGCCGTCTTGCCTTTTTCCCTCCTCTTGACCCCCCCCCACCCTCCTCTCTCCCCTTTGGACCCGCCCCTTTCACACACCACCCAGCAAGCAGGCCAGCTGCCCCTCCCTGTTACGCTCTCCTCCACCCAGGCAGCACCAGGTAATTCGCCGCCGTCGAAGCGGGGGCTGTTCGTCGTCAATCCAGACTACCAGAGCAACAAGGTGTGTCGGCGCCTGTGCAGCGCACCTCATTGTGGGCCGCGGTCGGTACTTTGCCAACGGACATCCTCCTCCCTCTTTTCTCTCACCTCATCCGATATCACTGGCGCAAAGAGCAAAGTTAACGGCACAGTCGCAATTCCTCTCAGCTTCTTCCTGCTGCGGACCTGTCAAGGGGAAACTTCATATCGCATGCAATTCGCCCCCTCCCCCAGGATCATGGCTTCCAGACCACGCCTGTGACCTGTCGTCCCTTTCTTCCTTCTTGTGGTCTGGCTATCGACTTTTTTTTTTTTTTTTTTTTAATTTTTTTTTTGATTTGGGATCGCACACACCTTGGAACCTGTTACTGGACACACAAGAACCCTCCTCCTCTAGGACCAGCCACCTCATCTTTCGATTCGTGTTCCGCGTCGCCACTCTGCGAGTCCTAAGGCAACACCACCCTCGCCTTCACACCTCGACCCTGTGGGAGCATCTCCCAACTGCGGGAAGCCGCCTCGACGGTGTCTTGGGGGGTACCTCCAGCCACGTCGCGCAGCATGGAGCAGATACATGGAATCGACGTCAGTTGGATGACCCACAATGGGGGTCCAAAAGGTTAGGAATCACCACCCTGCTACCTCATCTTGTCTTCTTCTTCTTCTTCTTCTTCGTTGGGAGGGGGCTGTGCTGATCACTACCATGTAACTCCTCCTCACTGCGAGCAGACCGAGCACCTCCACCCCGCCGCTCAACCTTCCCTGCCTCCTCCCCCTCCTCCCCCCCAGACCACTCCTCTCCGCGGGGCCCGCCCGTGCCCAGCAGCCCAGCACCAACTTCCTCTGAGAACGGCGCCGCTGGGGCCGACACACCCAAGTCGAATGGCACGGCGACACAACCTCCCAAGCCCATCCCCATCCCCCCCAAGCCAGGCTTCACGCGCGGCGGCTCGGATCGCACGGACAAGAATGGCACCTCCGCCTCGCCGGGCAGCAGCCCCTCGCTCTCGCGCAAGTCCTCGTGGTTCACGAACCTGTCCTCCAAGTTCTCCGGGTCCGCTGGCGCCGGCGCCGCCGCGCCCCAGAGCCCGCCGCCCGCCACCACCACCAACCTGCCGGCCAAGGACGCCGAGCTGTCCATCCCCAAGATCACACCTGCCAAGAACGCCGTGCTCCAGCACGCCGCGAAACACCAGGGCGAGGGCCCCTACACGCCTGCGCCGCCACGCAGCGGCCAGTCTGGCGGCGGCATACTGCACGTGTTCCGGCGGCTGTCCTCGAGCAGCTCTGGCCAGCTGGGCCCCGCGATCAGGGCCGCTAACAATCACGGCCTGGTCGAGCGCAGGATACTGAACGTGGATCATCACCGGGAGCGGTGCCCTCTGGAGGAGCTCCACCAGGCCAAGCTGCGCCGGGTTGCCTTCTGCGTAGATGTCGAGATCGCGCCGATGCCCAGGTACGCAGACGGCAAGGGCCTGCTGTCCAAGGGCTGCTGTGGGAACGACAAGGCCGAGAAGCGCAGGCTTGTGGAAAAGGGCGAGGGCGAGGCCCTGAAGCACCCCAAGGCTGTGGAGGAGCAGAAAGAGCAGGACGGCACTGTGAAGGTGTCGGGCGAGGAGGTGGCCAAGGCGCCAGAAAAGGAGGGCAGCGAGGCAGGCAAGGATGTTGCTGCTGCTGCTGCTGCTGCTGCTGCTCCTGCTCCTGCTCCTGCTGCTGCTGCTACAGCAACGTCGCCCACCGATGCGGAGGCTCCAGCAGAGAACGGCTGCAACAACACGAAAAAGAAGGAGAAGAAGAAGAGGAGCGAGGAGGAGAGGAAGGCGAGGAAAGAGAAGAAGCGCAAGCTGGCAGAGGCCAACGGCCAGGTCCCCCTCGAGCTCTACCTCGACACCGACACGTCGGACCCCTCAGCTCCTGCAACGCCGAGGCCACAGGCCACGCCGACCACGAATCCTGTCCGTATCTACAGGAGGTGTTGCCAGCTCCGCGAGACGCCTATATTAAAAAAGATCACCGAGCAGCTCCTCAACCCCGCCAACACGACCCCTGCTGGTGTCGTGGAGAAGCTGGACCTCACGGGCTACTGGATGCAACTGGCAGACCTCATCACCCTCGGTGACTTCCTGGCCGTCGTGCCTGCCAAGGAGGTGGTGTTGGAAAACTGCGGCCTCACAGACGAGGGGCTCCGGGTTGTGCTCGCCGGCCTGCTCGCCGCCAAGAAGATCCTTCTTCCTCGGAAGAGGCCGCAGAGCGTACCCGACGGGCTGGTCGCACAGGGCGGTGCCATCGAGCGGCTCGTGCTGAAGAACAACAAGATCGGACCTGAAGGCTGGAGGCACCTGTGCTTGTTCGTCTACATGTGCAGGTCACTCGTGAGCCTCGACCTGGCCGAGGTGCCCTTCCCGAGATCTCTGCAGCCGTCGTCGTCGTCGTCGTCGTCGTCGCCGCCGCCGCCGCCCAACGGCCATGGCCAGCACTTTTCTCTTCACCATGACGACAAGAAGGGGCCGCTCGATATGTGTAGCCTCCTGGCGAGGTCGATTGGCGAGAGGCTGGGAGGAAACACGCTGGAGCTGTTGAACCTGAGCAATACGGGCCTGTCCCACGGCCAGCTCGGGCGCATCATCGACGGCATCCTGCGGTGCGGCGTGCGCAGGGTAGGCCTTGCACACCTCGGTCTCAACCCTGACGGCCTGGAGCATATCAAGCGCTACGTCGCGAGCGGGAAGTGCGAGGGCCTCGACCTGGGCGGCAATGACCTGCGCGACTACTGCGAGAGCCTCGGCAGCGTGCTCGAGGGGAACAACGCGCTGTGGGCGCTGAGCCTGGCCGAGTGCAACCTCAAGCCGGCCTCCCTGTGCAAGCTGCTACCGCACTTGTGCAAGTTGTCGAACTTCCGCTTCCTCGACCTGTCGCACAACCAGGAGCTCTTCAGCTCGGAGCCGACCGCGGTGGGCGTGCTGAGGAGATACCTCCCCAAGATGAAGACGCTCAAGAGGCTACATCTCGGCGGCTGCGCCCTGAAGGGGGAGCAGGTCATCGCGCTGGCAGAGGTCATCCCCGAGATGGCGAGCATGGCCCACCTCAACTTCCTGCAGAACCCGGAGCTCACCAAGCTGGCGGACGCCAGCACCGAGGAGACACAAGAGGAGGCGTCTGCGCTGTACGCCTCGCTGCTGGCTGCCGCCAGGCTGTCGCCCAACCTTGTCTGCGTCGACATCGACGTGCCGACAGAAGCGTCGGGTGAGATCGTCAAGGCCCTGGCGAAGCAGATCGTCGCCTACTGCCTGCGAAACATGGAGCTCGTGCCCCTCGCCAACGGCGGACCGTCGATCGGCGAGGGCCTGGGGCCCGTTGGTCGGGAGCCTGAGTACCCAGACGTGCTCCAGCACCTGGTCGGCCACGATGTCATGGCGCCCGACGATCCCGAAGACGAGGACGTGGCGCCTGACGATGACTACATCGTCGGCGGCACGGGCGTGGCCAAGGCGCTGGCGTGCTGCCTCAACAACCGCGGCGACGAGTCTCGGAGGCAGTCCGGCGAGTTCATCCGCGACGTGGAGGAGGGCGTCACCGTGCCGCCCAAGCCTGGTCTGCCGGCGGGCAAGGCGAAGGACGTGTCCAAGCACCTGCTCGTCAGCGCTCGCAAGATCCGCCACCGGCTCGACCCTGCTCTTGTGCGGGCCAAGGCATTGTCGGACAAGAGCGCCGAGGAGCGGAACACGTATCACCGCCTCATGTTCCTCCAGCGGACCCTGGACGGCATCATCCAGCGCTTCGAGGACGAGTTCCCCGAGACCAAAGAGACCGCCGACAGTGCCATCTCCGTATCGCTCCTCCCCGACGCGCACCAGCTCGAGAAGACGCCCACGCGCACGTCCATGTCCTCGGCCGAAGGCGAGCGCGAGCCCTCCGCGGGCGCGTCCGACGGCGAGGAGGAGCTCGAGATGGTGCAGACCGGCCCGGGCTCCCTCTCCCGCCAGTCGTCCAACCTCTCGCTCTCGAGCCTGGCGCTGAACCGCGAGGAGGGCCACGCGCTCCGGGCGGGCCACAAGTTCCGGTCCGGCTGGATGCTCACGTCGGAGCAGTACCACCTGCTCGCGTCGGCAGGCCTGCAGGAGGTGGAGCAGTCGCCGACGCTGTTCCGCACGCTCAACGAGATGCTGGACGAGCTCGGCGACGAGGAGCTGCTGAAGCTGCGGGACGAGAAGGGGGCGGTCCGGGTGTTCAAGGAGCACCGGCAGAGCATCATCAACGGGTTCAAGGAGGCGGATCCGGACTACTGGGCGCGGTTCGTCGAGAGCCAGGAGAAGGCGAGGGCGAACGTGCAGGTCTCGCAGCCGGCGAAAGATGTGCAGCCATGTGGAGGCGGCGAGGGTGAGAGTGCTGTCGTAGAGGATGGCGACGTCGTGGTGGTTGCGGCGGCGCCGGGGACTGTGGGCGACTCTGCCGTTGCGAACTAGGAGAGTGCGTGGCAGCGCTTGCGCTTCTTGAGGATACACTGTCGATGGAAGCGGTATAGTAGAAGGAGGACGGGGAGGGAGAGAAGAGGAACAACAAAGAGGAGAAGAAGGAGAAGAAGAAGAAAAAGAAGAAGAAAAAGAAGAAGAAGAAGAAGAAGAAGAAGAAGAGGCAGAGGTAGAGGGAGGAAGAAGAGTGCGGTGGCGTATCTGTTCTGTTGCTAAGCATTTCCAAACTTACCATCCTGTTCCTGGATTTTTTTTCCTCGTTCTTTTTTCTTCTTCTTTTCAGAATCTTGCGAGCGGATTTGCATCGAGGACGCAGAAAACCTGTTTGTGATGGATGGATGGTCCTTTTTTTTCTTCTTTTCTTTCCATCTTTCTTTTTCTTCTTTGGATCACTCTTCACCGCATCATCAATACCATTATAGCCCCGTCTACTTGTACTACGTGTTCTCTCTCTCTCTCTCTCTCTCTCTCTCTCTCTCTCTCTCTCTCTCTCTTTCTCTCTCTCTCTCTTTCTCTCGCGCATGGCATCATCAAGCCACAGGGCGTTTTTCTGAATTGGAAAGGCGATGGATGGATGGATGACTGGATCGGACTGGAAACTTTGATATGATCCTCCTCTGATCATTGGGGGATTTTTTCTCTTTCTCTCTCTCTTTCTTTTTTACTTTTAAAGGGAGGCTCGTTTAGACCCTGAGGCGTGCATGCATGCATGCATATACAAATAAGAAAATGTGAATACCAACCAATATTTATATATATTGTTTATATGTCATGTATTTCCAAGAATTGGGGGCAAGAAACGTTAAGAAAGAGTGTATCTAGCATACTCGACCTTTTGCAAGAATACAGAAATATAAAGAAACAACACATAAACAAGTCCGAGGACAGGACTGGCCTAGGAGTTTGTTGCTCACCTGCACTTGGTTTGGATTCGAGTCATTCAGTCGTTCTCTTGAGCGAGGGGCCCTGTAAGGAGAGGCTCACATAAGCTTCAGCTTACACCTTACTACAACACAGGCCACTCCAGCAGCTCAGCTCTGGGCTTCAAGCTGTACTCTGGCAGGGCACCTACAGGGCACCTACAGGGCACACCACCCACTGACATGAGCGAACCCCCCTCTCCCTCTCCCTCCCACTGGCCCCCTGCCTCCCTGTCCCACTGACGAGAAGCGCTTTGACCAACCCACCCCAAGTTTAGCAGCGCCCCCCCCTCTCCCAGCAGGTGGTCCAGGTGGTGTCATGGTCTTCTTGTCTGACAACCGCGTCATAGGCTAGCAACCCGCATGCAGGGCTCTCAAGGTGCAAACAACACTTTGAAGCAAGCTCCAGCCCAGACCTGGACCAGAGAGCCATCATCTGCTTCTTGTGTTCCTGTCTAGTGCTCTACACGCCCAAAACTCTGACTCAACCTTCCTACTCAACAATTCTCAAGGCTGAACCGCTTTCGGCTCCTCAATTGGGGGCCCCTGGAGTCTGATTAACGCTTGGTGCCACACTGCGACTGTGCCCATAACGTGAGGAATTGGACGACAACCTTGGGTGCAGCAATCATTCCAACAACTCGCGAAACCCTCACGCCATTGTCCATCGTCTCCGTTGACAACCGCGTCGTGTCACCACCACACCACAATTACACACACAAACACACACACTCTCTCTCTATCTCTCTCTGTGTGTGTGTGTCTCTCTCTCACTCGAAAGGAGACAAAGACGCAAGAACACCAAAACTCAACACAACATACAACACAAGACGAGCCACCGCCCCCAAGATGGCCGACGACGCCCGTCCCAACACGCTTCAGCCCATCACCGATCCCTCCTCCACGACAGAGGCCTCCACGAACCTCGACACCCTCCCCAACGACATCCTGCAGCAGATCGCCCAAGATGCCCCCACGACGACAGGCACGCTGACCCCGAGCCTCGCACCCGGCACGGGCACCGCCACGCCCAGATCCTTTGTCAGCGACATCCCTCTGAGCGACGAGCAGCGGTCGCTGTCGCTCAAGGTGTCGCTCGCGGACCTGACCGCGCGCGCGTCAGGCCACTACGCGCAGAAGCGCTACGAGGAGGCCGCCGAGGTATACGCGCAGGCGGCAGAGATGCAGGCCGAAATGAACGGGGAGATGGCTGTCGAGAACGCCGAGATCCTATTCCTCTACGGCAGGAGCCTGTTCAAGGTTGGCCAGGAGAAGAGCGACGTGCTGGGCGGTAAGGCCCCCGCCGAGGGGGCCCGCGTGCAGAAGGCCGTGAAGAAGGGCCCCAGGAAGGCCAAGGCCAAGACCAACAGCGCCGCGGCCGCCGCGGGCAAGGTGGAGGCGAGCGAGGTGCCTGTCGCGGCTGTGGGCGCGGGCAACAAGGACGGCGAGGACAAGACCGAGACCCCAGAGGCCGACAGGATCGCGGAGGAGGCCATCAAGATCATTGCCGACGAGACGGGCGGCGCCAAGACGGAGAGCAAGGAGCTCGAGGGGAAGAAGCCTCTGTTTCAGTTCACCGGCGACGAGAACTGGGACGACTCGGACGACTCGGACGGGGCTGACGGGGCTGAGGGCGAGGACGGAGAAGGCGGCGAGGAGGGCGGGGAAGGAGATGATGATGATGATGATGACCTCGCCAGCGCCTTTGAGATCCTCGACCTGGCGCGTGTCTTGTTCAAGAAGCAGCTGGATGCGAAGCTGGCTGCTGTGGAGGCGGGCGAGGGCGAGGGCGAGGGCAAGGGCAAGGGCAAGGGCAAGGGCAAGGGCAAGGGCAAGGGCAAGGGCAAGGAGGTGGCAGATGGCGAGGGAGACAACAGTGATGCGGGAATCAGGCACATCAAGGAGAGGCTGGCGGATACGTATGACCGTCTGGCAGAGATATCTCTCGAGAATGAGCGGTACGTTGCGAAATGCGAGACACAGAGAGATCAGAGGGGGCACGGCCAAGAAAAAAGATGGCTGGCTAATCGAGAGACCACAACAGGTATCCTAATGCGATCGCCGACATGCGGGAGGCTCTCAGGTACAACCAGGAACTGCTCCCGGAGGACTCAGAGCTCATCGCCGAGGCCCACTTCAAGCTGTCGCTCGCCCTCGAGTTTGCCTCCATCACCTCACAGCAGAACGACGACGGCTCCGAGGGCCCCAAGGAGATCAACCAGGAGATGCGGGACGAGGCCGCGAGGGAGCTCGAGGCCGCCATCGCGAGCACCAAGCTCAAGCTGCAGAACAAGGAGGTCGAGCTCGCCACCCTGCACTCGCCCGAGGACAACGAGATCACGCGCAGCCAGATTGCGGACGTGAAGGACATGATTGCCGATCTGGAACAGAGGGTGGGTGGTCTCTTCCTGCTTCCTATTCCTGGCGCCTTCCCCCCCCCCCCCTATCCCTCCCTCTTCTTCCTTACAGCATAGCCGGGCAGGTGTGCTAACTGTGTTGAAACCAATAGCTCGTCGACCTCCGCGGTCCACCTATAGATATGCAGTCTGCCCTCGGCCTGGGCCCTGTAGGTGGCATCCTAGGTGCCGCATTGGGCGAGTCCGCCGTCGAGACTGAGGCTCGTATCGAGGAGGCCAAGAAGACTGCGACGGATCTCACCGGCCTGGTGCGCAAGAAAGGCAAGCCTGCTCCGGCGCCCGCAGCAGAGGAGGGCTCGGGCGCGTCTGCGGATGGCAACAAGCGGAAGGCTGAGGAAGACCTGCCCACGGAGGATGCGGCGAGCAAGAAGCCCAAGACGGAGGAAGATAAAGCCACGTCCTAGATGATTTCTGCTTGTACGAGAGAGACCATCATCCATCCATCCACCTACCCAGCAGAGCAATTCCCACATGCGTCGTCCCCTTTATGGTGGAGTAAAGAAGGACTGAGGTTGTTTTATTATCTCTGATTTTTCTCCTGAGGAAACCAAAGAAACAGGTTGGAGAGATATTTAAGGGGGGAAATAGGTTGGCGCATTGCCTGAGAGGAAGGAGGTTCAATGTTAAATTTCTTTTCCCTCTTTCTCTCTATGTGTGTGTATCAAGTCTGTATTGTTTCTTGTACTATATGAAGGGCCCCTTTGGGCAGTCAGACTCGGGCGGGGAATTAGCAAAAAGAAAAAGAAAAGAAAAAAACCACCTAGCTGGCGGTATCATGAACTCATGAAAAAAAAAAATTTTTCCCTCACCAGAAGAAGAGAAGAAAAGAACCCCCCTCCCCCCTTCCCCCTCCCCAAAAAGGCCGACGTGGAGATGGCATGTCTTGTCTATGAAGAGGGAATCAGTCATCCTCTCTCATCTTTTCTTAACTGCCTCTCGTCTTCCCCTTATGAATTTCTGGTTTAGACATGGTTGGTCTTCAAGACTGTCCTCCTGCCGGCCGGCTTGACTGTGATGGAAGTTTGAGCCCGCTGGGCGAGTGATGAAGAAACCGTTGCAAGTCGACATCGCCAAACCAGCCCCGCCCGCAGCGGGCTTGACTCTTACTACAACAAATGGACCACGAACCAGACCCGTCGCTAGCTGCGAATGTCTCTCTCTTTCTCTTGATGCTTTGCGGTCTGGGGCGGCAAATCACCGAACTTATCACAAGGCACGCACACACATGGTTGGGAGGATTATCTTTGATTTCATATGGTGGTGGTCTGTAACTAACGTAGTAGACCGTAGGTAATTCGCCTCCCTTCTTCGCCCCCGTCCCATCCTCCCCCTTCCCCTCCCTTTTCTTTTTAACAGCCTCAACCCAGGAACCCCCCCCCCCCCCGGCCTTGACAGTAAACGAAATACACCTCAGGCCTTCCTCTCA
>JACWRQ010000218.1:39101-63598 GCA_014849955.1 Cryphonectria carpinicola | reverse complement strand
GCACCCCCACCCACACCACTACTCGCCCGCCTCCTCACCCCCCTCCGCCACCCAACCCCCCCCCCCCCCCACCCCCCCCCCCCCCACCCCCCCCCCCCCCACCCCCCCCCCCCAACCCCCCCCCCCCCCCCCCCCCCCCCGGCGCCCCTCTCATCCATTTCTCTCTCCACCTTTTGCCTGGTGGGTGGATTAGTTGAGAGCAGAGATACCTCGCATAGATGTTCTGGACGGTTCGGCTACATGCATGTCCAGATAGCATCAAGACTGGGGGAATATATGTAACGCAGGCCCTTTGTTTTTGTTTTGGGGGGAGGCGGGTGGGGGAGGGGTTTATGTTGGTGGCCGCATGTGCAGTATGAGGAGTTGAACAAGACACTGTGACAGGTTTGCTTTGGCGAGAAGGAATGAATGATGCATGTCAAGACGCCGGCCGCCCCTCGTCTTCCTCCGCCTCTGCACTGGGGCTCCTCTCCCATGTAGCTGTAATAGGAGAAATTCGGCGAAATAAAAATACATGCGGCTGGGGGTCATTCTAAACGCCGTGGGAAAAAGGGAAGAAAGAAAAAAGAAAGAAAAAAGAAAGAAAATCAAAAGTGACTTACTTACCTGCTGCACGTTAACGTCGTAGTCGTTTAAGTGATGTTGTATGCATGCGTGACAGTAATATTATTGATGAAGAGGGGGGGAGGGCTTGGGGGTAGCGCAGCGGGTTCACGATTGTAACGATAAGGTAGGATTGTATAAAGTGAGGGGTTACGTTTCAGGATTCAAGGATGATCAATCAATTCATCATCACCAGAGCGCCCTCTTCTTCACCTCTCTCAACTTCTGACTCACTCCGTCCCGTTTGTCGGTGTCGTCCAGAGCCCTTCTTTCTCCAGACCAGACATCGTATTCTGCTTTTCCTTTTCTTGTTTTCTTCCTGTTTTTCTTATTGGCCAAGATACGGGGAGACTCTGCATTGGTTTCTCAATCATCCACGACAAAAGTCTAAATGAGGACAGACATCTGGGGAGTTTTGGAATGAAACACACAAACCATCGAACCACCAACGCAACAAGTACAGTCGGTACCTCTCTTTTCTCCATCTGTTGCAAAACGCCGAAGCTGAATAGCGGGCGGGTAGGACGAATATTACGCCGTCTTGCTGCTGCGCCACCACCTGTGAGAATTACTGAGACCCCCCCGTAACCCCCCCCCGGGTGCTGTAATCTGTTAAGCCCCAGGGCTTCTTCCTCCCACGAGCATCAGCACCAGTAGCCTTTTCTTCCCTCTCTCTCTCTCTCTCTCTCTCTTCTTTCTTCTCCGGTCTCTCACCTGTTGGTTCTTGAGTCTCGTAAGACTGTAGCTCAAGGGTGGTGGTGTGTGTAAGTTGAGTGTGGGTGGGGTACGAAAGGATACCGCCAGGCCACATACCCCCCCTACCACTCTCCCCTCTCTCCCCACCCTTGCATGCAGCCAGCCTACATACTTAGTACGTAGTATTCCTCTGGCTCAGTGGAGTACCTAGCCTGTAGATATGCATGCACGTCGCCCACCATCAGTGAAAAGGCAGTAGCATGCGAGCTTTGGGTACACAGTTATATCATGTATGTACATGGACAGGGACGCCACCGGCGGGGAGAGGCGGGTATGTACGTACCATTAGTACCTACTGTGGGGAGCGGGAGGGGAGATACACATTTCTTCTTGTACTGTAGTATGCATGCATGCTTGCATGCAATATCTCTGAGAAAATCCTACTGTGATCGGGCGGCTGGTAAATTTGTGTACGTAGCATGGCATGTACAGTACGTGTGGTGTGCTCTGTGCATAAGGTGGCTGGCCAAGGGGTGCCCCCCCCCCTTCCTCTTCCAGGCTTATATACTACTGTATGTACTCTGCTGTTGGGTTTGAAGGTAACGAACAGCAGGAAGGTCAACAGGAACGAGACGGGGTTAGAGGATGGGCGGGAAACTTGTCAGTTGGGCATCCTGCAGCCACACCAGCAAAGAAGAAGTAAAAAGAGAGAGCAAGAGAACGCAAGACAGGGTCTTAATTCCGTCCGGCGGTCTTTCGCATAGCCCGCGGAGGATGAGATTGTACCTTTTAGTACGCATCACTGGCAAAGAAAGAAAAAAAAAAAAGAGACTCCGTTGCTGCTGCTGATCGGAAGATAGAGAAAGAAAAAGAAAGAAAAGAAAAATTAGAGGGGCTCGCCCCTTCGCGCACGACAAGCCGAGGGGAGGAGGCCCCCCCCCCCACCTCTGAGAATGGAGCGACCTCGGCACCAAAAGAAAAAAAAGAAAAGATACTACCTACACTACCACCATAGTGCATAACATGCTCTGGGTAGCGAAATGTAAATGTACCCCTAATGACCGGGTTGTACTTTTCTCTCTCTTCGGCCTGCCGTGCTTATCCGAGGAATAAAAAAGGAAGAAAAAAAGGGCGCACGTCAGACGACATCTGCTGTGTACCTTTGCCTACTTCACCAATGTGGTACGACAGGTAATGGTGGGAAACAAAAACCATGAGAGACAGGGCTGGATGGGACTAGGTCACGGGCACGCAAGAGGAAGTGTGTGGGAGAGATAGAGGGAGAGAAAGATAGGGAAGAGGGGTCAGAATGTAGTAATTACGAGGGGTGTTTCAATTTATTTCATTTTCCTCGAGAGCCTTGGTTGAAAGGGGCCCCCCAGACCCGGTTCCAGTCCGCTTCGGTTCGTCTCTCTGTCGACCGGGTCCGCAAGGAACAACAAGTCAATAATGAAGAATCGTGAGGAGTTGGCCCCGTCCTCTTTAGTCGTACACACACTACACACATTTAGCCAGTCAGACCTCTAGTCCATCGCCTCTCCATCCATCCATTTCCTGGAATGCAATCATGACCCGCCGTGGACCATAGAAAATAAACGAATGAAAAGAAGGGAAGAAAAAAAAATAAGAAGAAAAAAATCAAAAGCTCTTGAGACGCCGTGCAGTGAAACGTCGTTGGAAACCCCCCCCCCCCCCGCCAAGTCACCCTGATCTTTGCAACGCCCTCTCCATGTTGTGCAGAGAAAATCCCGACCCAACATTCATTAAAAGCCAGCCCCAAACCCGTGACCATCATGATGAATGGATCTCCTGTGCGCAGCGTGGCCAGCCGCCATACTTTGTTGTCCCTTTTTTTTCTTTCTTGATTTGATCGGCGGTGGATTCTCGTCCGCCTATTCCTGTCTGTCCCCGTCTGCCGTCGATCACAGTCGCATCGAGTCGGCGTCGAACCCAGAGTAGATCATCGGATCGCCCATGCCCATCATCACCTCGGGATTCGGACAGCTCAGCACGTGTGGCTTGATGGTGCCGAACTCGGACTCCAGGAGCCCCTGATTCAGCATGTCCATGCCCGCAAAGGAACCTGATGGCTGTACGAACTGAGGCGGAGTCGTGTTGCTGAAGGCCATTGCGGACGGCCTCATCCACGGGGCAAAAGTCGGCGGGATGGGGTTCGTGGGCGAGGTGGCGCTCGGGAGGCCCTCGGACGGCGGCGCCGAGTAGTTGTCGAACGAGTCGTATGTGAGGCTGGCCGGGCTCAGCGTCATGGTGCTGCTCGCCCGACCACCACCGCCAAAGGCAGCCCTGCGGTAGTCTTCGAAGTCGGAATGGTCTGCTTCGGACGAGCTGCTCCGGTCAGATCTTGACGAGGCCGTCATCACGGTGGCCTGTTGTTGTTGTTGTTGCTGCTGCTGCTGCTGCTGCTGCTGCTGATGCTGCTGCTGCTGTCCCACTGATACTGCATCCTCCTGTTGTTGTTGGGCTTCGAGCTGCGAGGCCAGATCGGCCAGCCCCTGCTCGTCCTCGGGGAAGACGGAGTGGACGGGCAGGTCGACGTCGCTGTTGGGTCGTATGCAGCCCAGCTTCTGGGCGATGTTGTGTATCACGGGCTGTCCGCGCTCGTTGAGGTCTGGCTCTCCGAGATCCCACTGCTGGCCGTTGCGGACCATCGAGTAGAGCTTCTGCACGGTGGCGATGAGAGCGAATTGGGTGTTCTCCAGGACCTCGGCATACCTAGAGAGATCATACACATGTGAGATTGGTGTTGTTGTTGGTGGTTTACACAATGGTGGAAGAAGGCAAGGGAACATGTAGTAGCAAAGGTGGTAGTGGTAGTAAGAGAGGTAAGAAGTGTGTAGCAGGGACTCATAGCGTACCCTCTGGGTAATTGCTTGAACTCCGTCTTCTTCCTCACGCCTGCTGTGCAAACCAGGCCGTCGTCCTTACACCTCTTGCAAGGAAACTCTCCGTCGCACTAGAAGTGGTGATAAAGCAAGCTCAAGTCAGCAAGTCAGTTCACTCAGTCAGTCAGTCAGGAATAATCCGCCCACGCCAGGGCGCAGATAGACGCTGACTCTCGGGGACATAACCAGAACAGCCGCCACCGGGCTTTGCTTTTTCTTCATCTTACCTTTGTCTTCTTCATTCGACACCTCTCGCATGCCTTCCACACCCTCTTATGTCTGCTGTCGGCGACTGAGGAAAGCGCTGTAGAGTGGCTATCTGTTGGCGACATGGGCGAGTGCAGGTGTGAGTGGGCGGCGGTAGCAGTACCCGTCGCCCGTTTCGAGGTGCGGTGTGCGGGCTTGGTCGACTTGGCGCTGGAGCTGTTGCGCTTCACCGTCTGCACCCTGATATGCTCCTCCGTTGGAGGACTGGGTAGGCTACGTTCCATGGCTTGGCTGGAATTTGTTCTTGTTGGCTCAGGGTGGTGATTGATTGTTTTTTTTTTGGTTTTTTTGCACACAGAATCGGTCCACAGCTGAATGATGCGTGAAGTGGTGGTCCAAGTTGAACAGAGTGGATTGAAATTGTCAGGGCCAAGAAGCCCGTGTGTAAGTTTGAAGTAAGGTGGCTGCTGGCTGCTGGTTTTGGGAGAGAGGAGGGGGGGGGGGTAAGCCACCGACTGTCCCAGGTATGGTACTGTAAAGCTCAATTCCGAGGGGGCGATAGCAGCAACTGGAAGATGAATGATGATGATGATGATGTGTGTGTGTGTGTGTGCGTGTGTTGGGACAGTGAAGTCGTAGGTATCTACTGTGTGGAGGAGGAGGAAGAAGAAGAAAGGGAGGAGGAGGAGGGAGAAGGTGAGAGCGATCACCTTGGTGACAGAAAGTTCAAAGAGGTCGAGGGGAGGGAAATTAATAATGACGAGAAGGAAAAAAGAAGGAAAACCAAACAAGACGAGGTGCAGGAAGCTGTTGAAGGGCGCTGGGGATTATGTGATATGTAATAGACTCACAGGGCCCAGGCTTGCGGGCGGTAATTATGATGCCAAAGGTCCGCTGCACTGAGCCGGTGCCGTTCGCGAAAAGAAGCGAGAGAGAGCAGACCAGTAAAAAAAAAAAAGAGGGGCCTTACAAAACGGATTCGAACCACGACGACCCCTGCAAAGCGAGGTGCTGAATAAACTTCCCTGCCATAGTCACCGTATCAGCGCATGTACTATGCGTGTATATAGTGGCTGCATGTACCATCAGAGTAGGTTTCCCAGGCTTATGGATGGTGCCTCTTTTTTTTTCTTTTTTTTCTTTCTGTGCTGGGACTAGGCTGCCAGCGCGGGTGGAGACTTTACTTGGCCCAGCAGGAGATGGTTTTGTTGTGCTCCGTTACCGTAAAGTCCTAGCGGGCGGGCGGGCGTAACGGTCGGCCAGATGATATGTCCGAAAGGCGGATGGATGGATACCTTCCCCCCCCCCCCAAGAGCCCTCCTGCTGCGGACGTTGATACCCAGAAGTCGCTTGTGGTAGCTGGTAGGTTCCTCCTTTTCTCTCTCTCTCTCTCTCTTTCTTTCTCTTTTCAGGGAGACCTCGCTATGTATTCTGACCCCCCCCCCTTTCACCCGTCCCCCCTACTCCCTTTTTAGCATAACGCTTGAGAGGGGCATCCTGCTCAGTGACCGTCGCCTGTTTCCGGAAAGGATTAAGGTCGCTACGGGTCCTCGGGCTTTGGTAGTCGACCGTCTGACATCTGATGATGGTGCTGCTGGGTTTTGCCCTGAGGTAACTTTTCCTTTTTTTTCTTCTTCTTCTCCGGTGTGAGGATATCCCCTGGGCGTAAACTCCTCCTCCTCCTCCCCTAGCACGATGGCAAGTGCTGTTTGATCAAGAGAGTGTGTCGGCCTTGTGAGGTTGTAGGAAAACCCCGGTCGGGTCGTATGCTGACACCGGACAGGTCTGCCTGACCAATCCGTATTCTCGTACACGCCAGCAAGGTCTTGGAATGTCTTGGTCCCTGGGCGCTGAGCTGGGGTAGAGGGGTTTCGCCCTGTGCCATGTGATGGGCTTGGTGGCAACCCAGAGTTTTGGTGGTGTAGTGTGTAGGGATCTGAAGTTGGTGAATAAAACTCTACATCAGGCGATTGGAACGAAGCGTTATGCTTTTTCTGTGAAGGTGACGGACGGATCGAGAAATGGTGATAGACGTACTCTGCTCTTGGTTGCCAAGACATCTTACTTGGGCATCTCAACACCGCCAAGCCCCAGCGTTCTTGTCGTGGCGCCTCGCTCTTGGGGATGTTGATGAGCCACAGCTGCGTCGTGTTCGCATACGTCAGAAGACGAGGGGCTCGTTCCATCTCACTGTTACCGTACCATCTCGTTCGTGCCCAAGTATGGGACTCCTGCTACATATGCTGTGGAGGCAGGAGCAGCCCTTGGAGGAGGAGTCTGCAAGGGAGTAGTGCGCCTGCTGTGCTCTTGCCAGGCAATCAATGCAAGGATGGAAGGAGCCCCCTTGACGAGATCTAGAGATACTGGGCAGGTACCTCCAAGGTACATTGGGAAGCCACACTAAGCGGGCTGCCGGGTCTTTGAGTAAGCCCTGCAGCAAGCCCAAGGTGACAGACAGAAAGCCAAGCAAATTGCACAGCAGGGCCCAAGAAAGACGCAACCCTGAACCACAGCGAGCGGCTCGCATAACTCGCTTTGCTTCCGATTGGGTGCTGTTTACAGAAGGGGGGGGGGTCGCTCAACAAACAGCGCGCCCCCCCCCCCTTTCCACACAGGCCCTGAACAGGAAGGAAAAAAGTCTCCGAAGTCCATTTGCTCAGCCAGCTAGTCGATATTCCACATCAACAGGGTCGATCTCGAACCCAGCCCAGCCACAGCGCAGCTCGCTCTCTGAACGGAGTGATCCGGGGCTAGGGTGAAACCTTCTTCAGTTGATAAGGCCACCACCATTACAGTACGCTTTGCTAGCTCGTCCTAACCGACTCTTGGAGCAAGAGACCTCACCCTCTTCTTCCCCTCTAAGGCTATTCTATTCTGTTTATCTGCTCTGGAATGAGAAAGGAGAGTGGGTCGATCTAGCCCACGGCCAGAGACTCGTCATGCAATCCAATCAGCGGATGAGAGAGAACCTAGCCTTGGATTGGGCTTCGATCCAATTAAAATAAAATAAAAGGAAATAAGAAGATGATAGACAGACTTCTTGACTGTACAGCCGTGCGCTGGGTTCCCTGCGTATAGCACAGCACAGCACAGCCCAGGCGGCTCGAAAGCTTGAAGGTTATAGTCGTGCCCACCGGTCCTGGGACGATGAAGGGAGAGAGAGAGAGAGTGTGTGTGTGTGTGTTGAGGATAATTTGTCACCGCAGTTACTCGGCTCTAAAGAGGAGAGGAGGAGGGGGGGGGACGAAGATATGGGACCAGGCATACTATAATACCAGAGTACTAAGATAGTAGTAAGGCTGACAAGAGAAAGAGGGTGAGGGGGAGAGAGAGAGAGAGATGGATCGACAGGACAAGTGCTATGGTAGAATTCTGGCCCAGGCCACGATTACAACCCCTCCGCCCCCTCTCCAAGGCCCTGTACAGTGATGTCGTTCCTTTCGTCGTTTCTTTGTTCTTAGTCTCAGATGTGCCGAATCAGGCAATCCCTGCCTCCCAGTTCAAACCCTCTCAAAACAGCAGCCGGCTGACGTTGGCAGGTCGTCTTGGTTGGTAAGGCGAGGTCGCATTAGAAATCCACAGCTATGGTTCCCCGCTTGCTTACAGAGCAGTCCTAGCTCGCCTGGCTCTGACCTCGCGGGCGGCTTTTGAGTCATACCGGCATTTGCAATGGATTTTTCTTCTTCTCTCCTCTCTTTTTTTTCTTCTTTTCTGGTTTATTCTTCTTTCTTCCTTCTTGGGTTTGGGTTTGGTGTCAACTCGGATGAATTAAACATGAGGGTTGTTGCACGTACAATTAACATTTTGATTGCGTCCAGCAAGTAGTCAGTCCCCTCCCCCCCGTATTGGAGCACAGCCCTCCATCCAAACCAAGGTCCAGACAACTCGTTAAATGGCTATCCTCAGCAGTGAGACTGCTAGCCTTCACTGTGCCACATGTTTTGATTACATAGTACCTCGCCGTCAATGCTTGGGGCTGCGAGCTCTTTGAGCTTCAAGTGGGGTCGACGCGGCCCGTCAGAAGGCAAAAGACAACCCCCCCCCCTCTCTTTCAAAAAACCACCAAACGGAACCAAAGTACCTGGAAACGGAGTGAGATTACGACTGAATCCGTCCAAGTCCGTATCACTGGTGAGACACCCTAAAGCGTGGCCGGCGCCGAATCGGTGCCGATCCCAGAAAGGTTATAGCACAATGTAGTCATGGAGTGTTGCAGTCCGGTGCAGAGTCAGCTCTCTTTCTTCTCTTTCTCCTGTGCCAGCCTGTCTATACCACTGTGAGCTGGTGGATCGAGTTGTTGAGCGGATAAGCCTTTCGAGTGAAAATCTTCCACACCACCATGCTTAGACTGTACACAGTATTGGGTTCATCAGCCAGGATCGATCGACCAAGGAATCGACTCCCAGCTCCTTTCGTCCTTTCCGGCGCCCGGGTCCGTTCCGGATCCCAACTCTCGGGCCTCGCGATTACACCCGGACGGCGAGGTTCCCGCCCATCGAATACCTTCTCCCGTACCCGCTCTTTCCTTCGCAGCATTTTCCTTTCTGCGTTCTGTTTGCGCCAATACCGGTTTCTTCCCGACCTTTGACCCTTAGAATACACCACGCGACAGATTTAAACTTGCAGCAATTTGTCAGAAATTGTGGAATCATACCTTTGAACAGGGCCCTGATTCTCTCTTGATAATTGCCTCACATATGCATGTATACAGTAGTAGCACTATAAGGTCTCACGACTATACTGATTCATTCTCTCTTTCCTTCTTCTTCTTCTTCTTCTTCTTCTCATTATACTTCGATAGTGAGGCTCTACACAATTCCGATCTAACATGATGGAGAATGACTATGCTCGCTAGCCTCTCCTACCTAAGTCACGGGCGAAAACGCTCCGAGGGGAGTTGACCACCACTTGTCGACGTCATTCATCACCGTCTACCGATCAAAACATGCTAAGTCGAGTTGTCATGGACTCAAAAATACTTGTAGCCGCTACAATTTTCGACTGCTGAAAACACCCGCACGTAATGGCTACATCATTTCCATTTTTAATCTATAAGGCACGATTTGTGGGATGATAGAAACACTTTTGCGTGGCGGGTTCAACCTCCCCCCCTCCCCCTCCCCCACACACACACCACACCATAAGCCCTATTATGTCTGACAGTGATCGTCAATCAAGTGGGCTCTCCCGTTCCCGGCAGGGTACTCGCAAGTACTGCGGTGGTGTTCAACTTATTGATCAACTTGTCGTGCCTGCCCTTCTTGGATACAAATTCAGGAAATATACGGCCAGATTGCGTATTGCACATGCGATAAGAGAAGAAAATTGCCGCTGCTGATAGTCAATTGTTCATAGTCACTCAACCGCAGTGCCTTCGAGCTATGCTGAAAAGAGTCTGTATTACCGCAAGAACCCCCACCCCCCAGCAAATACACACTGCGAGGGGATTTGTGAATTGTCGCTCTGAAGTCCTTTGAGCTTTCTGCATTGACCATGCGCTTTCTATGAAAACAGGTGGATCTGTAGTCGTTATAATAGAATGGTCTAGATCAGAAACTATTTTTCTAATATACTCCGTAGCAGAGGCGGAGTGAGGCTGTTTTCCCCTGATGTGACAGGGTTGAGTAAATTTTCCCAAGTCAAAAAAAAAAAAAAGCCTAATGATTACCTCGCGGTACTATCTCCAAGCTTCGGTATCGCTCGCTCTTTAGACCCTCACATCATCCAACATTTGTAGATCCCGCCCGCGTAGCTATGCCGAGCCAGACCCGAGTCCCCCTGCTGCCCTAGAAAATTAAGCGGCGGAGAAAAATGTATGAATAAGCACCATGCAACATGAATTAGAGGGATTTCCAACGAGCAAGAAGAAAATAAGGTTATGTGGGAATCATCAAGGGAGTGAAAAGGCTCGGGTCGTTGAGACCCACAAGGGCAGCGACGCGAAGGTAGACGCGAGAGCGACAAAGGGGGGGGGGGGCGCGGTATAAATTTCGATGCTAACACTGGTCATGCCACTGCTGCGTAGATTATTCGGACCTCGAAGGGCGGTGATGTCTCGGTATCGTCCGGTACCAAGAACGGCGGGGTTCTTTCGGCTGTAGTATCGCGATATTGACATCGCGTCTTTGTGTGCGTCACGAATTCATACCTCGCTTCATGTGTGCGTCGCGGGTTTCATGGTCAGAAACCGACGACCAGGACGGGGCTGTGGACCGGCGCCTGGAAGCCGGAGGCTTCAGGACCGAAACTGTGAAAGATGTCAAGAGGGCACAATATGATTGGTCAAGGCTCCGAAGTGGTGGGTTGGGACTGGGACGGGGAAACTTTTATGCCGGCCGTGTGTGTTCGAGATTGACACGATGATAAGTTGCATGAGCCAAACCACGAACCTAATCTAGCTCACATTCGCAGTGTCACATTCTCGAGATAACTTCATTGCGACGCCTGTCGCACCTCCTCAAAGTTGTATAAACGAGCCTTCTTAGCAACAACAACCGATGGTAGATTGGTCAGATTATTTACCATAGGGATTGGTATCAACAGACGGCCTGGACCCTTTGGTCCTACTTATTTACAACGACATAAGGTGTGTTGAATGAGTATTGCCCGATGGTGAGACGGAGCTTCTGGCGACCTCCCAGCCTATGCTGCGAGCAGCCAAGTTTTCGAGGTTTGAGTCTCGCGACACAGGTCATGCATCTCTCCATGACTGTGGTGCAAACAAGGTGCGGCCACTGGTCAGCTAATCGACCTAAGTGGTTTTGAGGTAGCCAGGTCTCTTTGAGAACCAAACATGCAAATACCTGTGTGCATGTGTGTATATATGTATACGTTCGTCACAATGTGTAACGCCCACTGCGCGACTCTTGGTTCAGGTGTCGGTCTTGGCATCCGACGCTCTGCGTTCTGGCTTATACAACGATGAGGCGCCTGAGTATGTCTTGCAATAAAACTCATGGCTCCAATTACTTCGGTTTCATGTTGCATTGCTCCGAAGGTTCGTCGAACCAGTGTTGACAACTCAAGCTTTCAAGGCTGTTGAGGAGTTTCCACGGTCAGCGGTGCGACGAATTCCTCACGAATCCCAAATTTTCTTTATAGTGACACTGCTTGAATGGATATGCAGTGCCTTGAGCTCAAATGCAATCGGAAACGCCATCATTGCCTATTGTGAAATGTTGAAAATGTTGTTCGTTCCAGGAGTTTGCAATCTGAAAGGTGTTGGAACTCCATTCTTAGAAGACAAACACTTATTAGATAACATTTCTAAGTCTGGTAGTCTTTTATAAACAAGTATCTGGGCTACCCCAATATTTCGTGTAAGCACCGAAGCATTCTGATTGCTAGAGCATGATCAGAGCAGCATTGTTATAAGGACTTCTAATACTGAAAAAGAATGAGAAAGCAAATTGCCAACGTTTTTATAGGAAAAGAAGAAAAAAGTAGTATCAAACTGCTATATGAACCATTTATGTAAACCAGTCACTAGATAGAAGTGTTCACTCCTTTTAACTGTTGCACTCTGGAAGACACACCTAGAGTGGTCACAAATGGTGGAAGGGAAGACAGTCTAATTTAACTGTACAGCTGCAGGTATCCTACCATAGCCCTTGTGCCTGTATAAAAGAGAAACCCCCAGCGCCTCTACCACATACATTTCCCACTTTAAAATATTGATGAATAAAAAAGAAATAAAACAAGGGAAGAAGAAGAGAAGAAGAAGGGAAACGAAAAAAAAGAAAAGAAAAAATTGATCTGCGCAGGGGTCGAACCTGCAATCTCCTGATTCGTAGTCAGACGCCTTGCCATTGGGCCAGCAGACCTGATATGATTGATACATGAATACCCATCTAGACCTACTATATTGCTAGTGTACTTTGATGCCAAGCTCACGTCTTGCACACATCAGGAGCTTCTGATGTCTTTGTAAGCACAATTCATGTGAATAACTCTGTGTTCACAAAATGAATCAGAGTTATATTGTATCAAGGTGCCCCAGGAGTTTGTTGTCAAGAAGCTCTGGTAATTACAGTATACATCCAATACCTGAGCCTGTAATTGCTGGATATGAACCATCACATCCAAGAGCAGGCCTTTTTGCGCCATCCAAACCACCGATTTGGCCGGACCTCCTTTGATTATGTGTATAATTCTAGTACTATTCCTATCACCACACTCCAGCCACACACATAACTTGTTCTGCTTATTATCTATGCCTCACTTGCACCGCTGCCATAGGATAATGGCGGACAAGAGAAAGAAAACGCGATTCAAGAAAGACATTTGGTGGCCACGCGCCCGGAGAACAAGAGAGGGATATGACGAGGGCCATACATAGCAAAGTAATATCGATTTTTATTTTTATTTTTGTTTTTTGGTTTTTTATACCCAAAAAATGTTGTCATTATCATATTAAAGTGATAGGTAAAGAGCACATAAATTTCCAAAGGGCTCCAGGTTGCCTTCCCATCTAAGTAGCAATGCCGATCTTCCTGGCCTGCTTGACCATATCGGCAAGGAGGTCCTTCTCTCGGTCAGAGAGCTCCCCCTTCAAATGGTGATCCGTCGTCAGGCAGCACATATTAGCATCGCCCAGGAACCACGCGCCCGGCTCCCTGATGTCGCGGGGCTCGATGAGGAACGTGTCCCAGGTTCCAAACTTCCACTCCCGCCTGTCGAGGAACTTGTTGCGCACGAGGCCGCCGTTGAACCAGAGTGGCCTGCCTTGCGTGTCGAGGTGAAGAAGCTGCGGGGAGCAGATCTTAGGCTTCGAGGGCTCCCTAGGCAACAACTCATATGCGCTGGTGTCGGTGTCGTTCCCATCTGTGCTGGTGAGGTCGCCAGTGGTTTCCTGAGACTCCCCGTCCTCTCTTCTCTTCTCGTCGTCCGGTCTCGGCTCGGGGCTGGGCTCGAGCTCGCCGATGATGCCGGCGTCTCCCTGGTGGAAGGCGTAATCTGTATCCCCGACGAGCTCGAAGCCGAGCCAGAACGTCTCCTTGTCACCTGCAAACTCTCGTTAGAAAAAGAAAAAATATAAAAAAAATGGCACGGGTGTGGAATATTTGTGTGTTCCTCGAGGATGGACGCACCATAGACCATATCGTATACGCCAACCTGGTTTTTGGACTTGTCTCCGTCCCGGTCTGGCCCGTTCATCCTCAATACAAACAGCATCGCCAGGAAATGCCGATACGTATCCATGACCAGCACTCCACTCTCCTGCTGATGGCCGCTCTCTCCCTTCCACAGCCGGCTCTGCTTCACGTTCCGCGACACGGGCTGTGGCAGGATCGACTGCAGCCAGCTCTTCTTGCTCTCGGGCATGATCAGTCTGTCCCGGAAGAACAAGGCCCCGGTCTCGACGTACTCGGGGTAGGCAAACATGACCTCGGGATTCGTAAAGAAGAAGCTGTCTGCGTCGATGAAGATGACCTCTCGGAAACTTGACAGCAATATGGCAAAGGGCTTGGCGGCCCAGCTGGCGATGTCCCATCCCACGGGATGTACCATGGCTCCAATGTCTCGCGTGATGACGCCTTCGATGTCTTCGAGGTCCTGCCGGGAGTCGCGGTTGAGATCGTTGTCGCCGACGTACATGACCTCGATCGGCAGGTTGCAGCCGAGCTGGCGGAGGATCGGGATCTGGGTGAGGAGATATGTGACCTGATCGTTCCCTGCGGTAAGCACAATACCCCGGCCACCCTTCTTGAGGTGTGAGCGGAGTGTCATGTGGTCAGGAAAGTAAGGCGCTGTGAAGGGGAAGAGGAGGTCATCGAGCTGAACGAGCAGCCGGCGGAAACCTTCATAGGCGTGTATCTTGTTGACCAGCTCGACATGGTCTATGCTGGAAGAGGCAGTCGAGGCTTGGTATCGAAGATAGGGAATCACGTCGTCACGGATTTCGTAGCCGCCGTCCGAGTCCGTCACGACATGCAGATCCTCCCAGGCATCGTAGTACTTCTTGTACTTGCGTGCAAGCATGCCTAGCTCCCGGAGCCGTTGTTCGCCAGTGAGCTCGATCGGGCGGAGGAGACCCCGCATCTCGAGTTCGCTGGGCAGCAGGTTGATAATCTTAGAAAGAGCATCATCAAAGCCTGGCCTAGGCGAGAAATGGACCACTGCTGGTGAATTGGAGGCTGCCCTGCCGTACCCATCCTCCTTGCCAGCCAAGGGGACCTGATGGGGTTTATGAGGAGGGAGGTCTTGAGGAACTTCTTCAGTTACTTTCCCGGTATCGATGTCGAGTGTCGGAAAATGCGTCTCTTCTGTCCGCGCTGGGGCAGTACCGGTTCTGGGCACCGAGTCCACTGCTTCGTTGAAGGACCCAACACTATCGGAGGAGGAGGAGGAGGAGGAGGACGATGACGACGACCAGTAGAAGACGGCTGACCGAAAGACCAGAACCACGAGGACCACCAGCGCTATCTGTCGGACTCTCTGGTTTTGTTTCGACGGTGGCTCCCTTGGGCTGGGAACGGCCAGTGGCAGACGGCCTTCCTTCAGAGGGACGTCTTTGAGTGAGATGGGTTTGAACATCGCGGGGGACGTTCAGGCGCCCGAGGACCAGGTGATAAGAGAATCTCGTATTCTATATCCCGTGTAGTCTTGACGGTGCTGGAAGAAGAAGAAGCAAATCACCGACATTAACCACAACAACAACAACAACAACAACAATACTGGCTGGAGAAAGAAAAAAGAAGAGCCAGAGAAGAATCAAGGGCGGCAGGAAAAAAGACGGCAGCGACGCGGGAAAGTCAAACAACACCCATCGGGCCGTGTCTAGGGAGCGCGATCTGGAAGAAAGGGAGGCAGCCCCTTGGCAAATGCCGTGTCCATTCATCTCTTTATTTCAGCTGCAAGGGGAGCTTCCCAAAGGAAATGCACAGCTGGCCCCGATATTTTCAATCCAGACTCCAGCATGTGCCTGGGAAAGGCATAGCAAAAAAGTCTCGAAGAGGCGCCATCAGGTACTGGCGTCCCGCCAATGATGCCTCGGGAACCCTTGAAGCTGTCACGGGCCGGCCACTGGCGCAGATCAGCCAATACCGCCGGTCCCAGCGTACCATAGTGTAAATGAATGAATGATATGTTTTCCAGCGTAGGAGGGAGGGGGGTACAACGAGTCAGGGCTCGTGTTTTGCTCGTGATTCTGTGAGCTTTTTTTTTCCTTTGTGGGAGGGCGCCACTATTCAGTGCAGACTCTAGAGCTCATCCAAGAGAGTCTAGAAGACGCCACTGGCCTGGCTAGCACGTGGCTAGCACTGGGCTACGCTGGACGGTGGACATTTGGTGGGAGTTGGCGGGGGAGGGCGTCTGCTGGCGTCCAGAGCTGAACAAGACAGCCCTGCCCTCTTGAGAACTTGTGCCTAGTCCCCTGCTTTGTCCGTCTTCTGGCCGTGATTCATGTAGGTATAGTCAATAAAGCAGCTGAATCTGCAGATCTTGAGGCTTGACATCATCTTGTCTCCTCGATAGGCTCCTCGATAGGGGTTTGGGTTGGTGAGGCTTAATATTCATGCAGACAAAGAAGGCTAGAGAAGAAGCATTCAGCCCCAAGAGGGAAATCCAACCAAATAAAAATAAAAAAGAAAGAAAGGAAAGGGGCGGGGGGTTCGAGATGAACTTTGACGGGAGGCTACTTCCCTCCCTTTTGCACATGCTAAGTCCATTGTGGTTGTCAACATTGGCAACTGCGATGGGCTGCAAGGCGATAGGGTAGATCAACAAACATCGCTGAAAAAAAGCAATAGACTCGAAACTTGATCTATCAAACATCACCACAATCATCTTCGTCGTCGTCGTCGTCGTCGTCGTCATCATCATCTCAGTTTCTGCCCAGCAATACCATTAGAAACTCAATTTACTTACATTGCTACTGATTGTATATCTTGATGGATTCATCCCGCTCTGACTCTGAGAACATGAACTTTCTCTCGAGGATCTGCGCCGTAGCACCGCAGGCGCATCCAAATTGCCAGACTGGGTTCTACGGTTACATACTAAACCACAATGCCAACGGCGCCTTCATGGTGCTATTTTCCATCGTTGCAGTTGCCTACATCTGCATGTACGTCTGGAAGAGGGTTGGCGCCGACTTTACCGTCTTCATGCTGCTGGGATTGCTGGCAGAGGCCCTCGGGTATGGTGCTCGGGTGTAGAGCACGACCGACCAGTTCGAGGACGATGCCTTCTTCATGCAGATCTGCTGCTTGACGATTGGGCCGGCGTTCATGGCCGCAGCAATCTATCTCTGTATGCGGAGGATCGTCTTTTGTTTTGGCGAGGAGAACTCCCGGATCTCGTCCAGGTGGTTCACCAGAATCGTAAGTTGTGATCCTCCTGCTGCCCACGTTGTGTGTCGTCCGAAGTCTGTGTCGCTGAACGCTCACAGTTCATTCCCTGCGATATCGTCTCCCTCGTCCTGCAGGCCACCGGTGGCGGTCTCTCAGCTCTCGCATACAAGAACGGCGGTCATGTGTCTATCGGCAACAATATCAGTGAGACGCTTTCTCCCCACCATCTCCACGTCGCTATGTCCTGGCCGGATGAGACAAAACTGACCAATGCCTGGCTTATCATCCAGTGATTGCCGGTCTGGCCTTCCAAGTCTTCACAATGGCCACCTTCATCTGCATTGCAATCGATTTCACGCTGCGCACCTACATACGTTACAAGCTGCGGGACCAAGAGGCCCTCGAGCAGGCCGTGTCGATCACGGCGGTCCGCAGCTCGACCCCCTTCCGCCTCTTCCTCGCGGCCCTGACCTTTGCCACGCTGTGCATCTTCACCCGGTGCTGTTTCCGTGTTGCGGAGCTCAGCGGAGGGTGGACGGGCCCGCTGATGAAAAAGCAGGTGCTGTTCATCGTGTTCGAGAGCACCATGGTCTTCCTGGCGACCGTGGTGCTGGTCATCTTCCATCCCGGGTGGTGCTTCCAGCTGATGCTGGAGGGCGAGGGCGGCCTGGGGCTCAGCCGGGTCAGACAATTCAGGCCGTTCCGGAGAAACAGACCGCGAGCCAATGCTGTGTCTGAAGGGAGTGTCGATGGTGACGTGTTACAGCGGCAGGTCTCGGGGCAGATGCAGGGTGGCAACGACAAAGTCGAGGCTCAGGCCCCGCCGGCCTCACGCACCCAAGAGGGTCCTGCTCCGCGTGGAAACACCACCTCCACCCCTCATGAAGCTGGTGGTGTCATGTCGCAACCCGACCATCTACTCAGCGATACGCTCGCAGAGGAACAGATGGTCTCGCGGGCTGATCCTCACACACCTGTTAGGTCTGCGGCTGCTAATGCGGTGGTTTTCCCAAAGGATAGACTGCCTGCCACTCCTGTGCCTTGTGCAGGCTAAGCGGCGTACACTGTCTATCAGACGCGGTCATATGCCCTCTCTGACTACAAAGGATAGACTCGTGTGTTAGTTGGGGAGTGGGCCGAATTGAGGAGTAGTTTTTGGCCGAGGTTGAGGGCGACGACACTCTTCTTCGAAGGCAGGTTCACCTCGCAGTGGTGTGTTATAGGTTCTCTCTGCTACATTTGGAGTACAGGGAGAAAATATTGGGTAACGGTGTAGTCTGCTCACGCTGTACAGACAGGCGGGCTGCTATCCCTTTGACTTTCTGATTGACTGAATCGGGGGATGGACGGGTACAACTTTCTATACTGTCAGCACATGGATATAAACATTGTATGACTCTTTAAATTCCTCGACATCGCCTCCACTCATTTCCCATCCCCTTGGTCTCTAGCTTCGTCCAAGCTCAACTGCAGACTAGCATTCATGCTGGTGGTATCTGTCGTGATGGCTCCGCCCACAGCCCTACCGGCACCCAGACTAATGATGCCCTTGCTACCAGATCTCATGAAGCTCCGAGGGCTGCTGCTTGAGGCCCTCGCCTGGAGGGCCAGTAGGGAAGAGAGATCATCTCTTGTCTCATCCCAACTGTTTCGCACTGCCATCAAGGCCGAGCCCTAGGCCGCTGGGGGGTGATGTTCTGCCTCTGCGTCCGAAAAGGCCGCTGGGGGGTGATGTTCTGCCTCTGCGTCCGAAAGGATGCGGGCTCCCTGCGCCACGCTCACTCGGGTCTGTGATGGTCGAAGTGTCGTCGTCGCTGAACCTCACATCGCGTATGCCCTCGCGAGCCTGGTGCGCCTGCCTCGCGGACGGCGTGCCGCCCATGACACTATTTACATCGCTATCGTTCACGTCGCTCCCGTTATACGCATGGCCGCGCTGCCAGAACGTGGCGCTCTTGCCGAGGCTCTGCGTCCTCGCGCGGCGGTAGCTGTCGTACTCGTCCTTGGAGTGCTCGGCGTTGGTGAAGCTGTCCAGGGCGTCGAAGACATGCGGGAAGACCTGGGCGGCGACGTCGCGGGCCCACAGGAAGTCGAGGTGTTCGTAGTGGGGGATCTCGGTCGCGACGGTGGTGGGCGGGAGCTCGCGCAGCATGGCCTTGATGTCGACGAGGGAGTCGCTGCCCCCGTAGACGAGCACGATGGGCGTCTTGATGTTGCGCGTCGGGTACTTGGCGACCTTGGTGGAGCGCGTGGAGGTTCCTATGCTCAGGGGCGGGTCGTCGTCGTACATCTGGAAAGATTTGGTGCGGATGATCTGGAACCAGTGGACCACGGACTTGGTGGAGGTGAACGAGTAGAGGTGGGGGTAGGCGGCCAGCTTCTGGGCGACCGAGATGTTCTTGGCCTTCCAGTTGAAGAGAAATCGGATCCCGTTGTCGATAATCTTGATGTACAGAGGCGGGTAGATGATGGACTCCCAGAGAGGTGCGGAACTCAGGATGCCGCGCCGGCCAAACATGAGAAACAGGACCTGGGGTGATGCTTTAATCAGGGCGTCAGCAATACCATTGGCCAGACCAGGCGGCGACATTGCCGGCGCGAGAGCAATGAAGACATTGACTTGTTGATTTAGTTTCGGATGGATAGACAGGGCGGCAAAGGCCTGCGCCGTGCCTTGCGAAAAGCCGATATACGAGAGCGACGGCTGCCCCGTATTTCCCAGAATGTACTCTATACTGTTCGGGATGTCGTGGAAGGCGAACTCGTCGATAGAGAAGTTCCAGAACTCAAGAGAAGTCGGCGCGGAGTTGACGCTCTTCTTGGAGTACTTGTTCCCACGATTGTTTCCAAGCTATCGGTAGGGAGAGAGGAGGGGGGGGGGGGACGGAGGTCAGCATCTACAACTCCAGAACCCGATAGGGACAGAAACGGCATCTCTCACCCAAACATCGAAACCCTTATCTACCAAGACGAATGGCAATGCCCTCTCCGCGTCGGTGAGGCAAACCCATACTTCGCTGTTCATCAGAAGTCCATGATGTAGGTAGATGACTCGCTTCTTGAGGCTGTTGGGTCCGGAGTTGACCTTGAGGTCCTCCTCGTCTTTCCTCCACGCGAGCCGGTGCAGCCCCAGGAGGTAGCCGTCGCTGGTCTGGACGACATGTTCCTCGGCGGTGTATCCAAATAGCTCGCACAGCTCAACAAAATCGGTCGCGTTTCTTATGGCGGTCGAGAGGCCTGGAACGGGGAAATCTTGTCAGCCGTATGTCCTCTTCCACTGGGCATGAATCCTTGCCGGATAGAGCCTGGGCATACTCTTCTTTCTCTCCTCTGCCTTCTTTTCATCTGTGGATCTCCAGCGGTTGAATATACGTCTCGAGGCGCGGTAAAAGATGTTAATCAGGGGGGAAGCTGTCTAGTGGTCAGAGAGGCGCCCTCGTATCTCGGGGAGAAGCTGGAAATAGACGGACGCAAGGCAAAGGTCAGAACGCGAATGATGCTCTCGAGGGTGACGAAGGCAAACGACAGAGCGACGGCGACATATTCGACTCTAATGAGCATCATCAGAATCAATTAGCTAGCCGACGACCCGGGCAGGACCATGATATTTCACAGTGGCGCATACATGTTGAGGCGCCCAAGGAATGGAACGGGCATGTTGGCGCGCTCAGGGGGGGGGGGGAATCTTTCTGTCCGCTTGCTGTCGTCGAATTTTCAAGCTGGCCAGGATGCGCTTGGAGAGACTGAGTTTATAAACACACACACACACACACACACAAAGAGTTCTCTAAGACGACATGGTGTAGAACTTTGTGTGTTGGAAGGGCGAGAGAGAGGAGAGGAGGCTATGGTCGCAGCTGTTGTACTGGGAAAAGAGGATGATGTACTACTCATGGCCCGTGATGTCACATGCCAGTGGGTTTTACTAGCTGAGCCAAGCATCACTCGCCGGCTGCAGTTCCCACAGGAGCTGCACATGCGCACCTGCAGGTCCCAGTCCTCAAATAGAAGCGGCCTAAGTAGCCCACCCCTGACCCACCTCAGGCAGCCCTCATTTCTGACTTCTGAGTCACTAAAGGATAAGACGTGTATTAGGCGGGTACCGCGGCCCTTTCCATGGGCCTTCCCAAACGCTCCAAATAAATCACCGTGGCCCTCCTCTGCATCCTTTCCTCTGCCATGGAGTCCAAGCCTTGACATCCTGCTTTCTGCGCCCTGAGATCGATCCTTGCACCAGCTCGAGCACCAACAAAATCCCGCAGAAAGCCGAGGAGGGAGAAATGGAGAACCCCTCACCCGCGTCTGTCCTTGAGCCTCAACGCCCTTCAACTGCTGGACAAGTCTTTGTTGAGCGCGCCACCGTCCAAGATGCAGATGTCATCAGGCTGATGGTGATGGCCGCGTACGCCAAGTATATCGAACGCATCGGCAGAGAGCCAGCGCCGATGAAAGCAGACCAGCACGCCATCATTGCCGACCCCACGCAGGACATCTACGTGCTACGCAGGCGCGAGGACGGGAAGGTGGTGGGATCCATCCTCCTCTCGGACTCTGGAGGGGACGACTCGGCGCTGGTGGATAATCTCGTCGTCGATCCAGAACTCCAAGGGCGCGGTTATGGACGCCTCCTCATGGACTTTGCGCATGACTATGCTCGTGCGAAGAGGCGCCCGGCTCTGACGCTCTTCACCAACGAGAAGATGTACGAGAACATTGCGCTGTATGCGAAGATGGGTTTCGTCCAGGTAGACAAGAGGGTTGAGAATGGATACTACCGGGTCTACTTCCGCAAACAGCTCGCACCAGCAGCAATTTCACAGCACGCCTAAGGGCGTCCAGAACTGTCCGTTCCTGGGACATGCCAGGGATCACGGAACACAGCAGGCAACCAGAAAGATGGGGTACTTGCATCTGCCAAGCATACAATCTCTCACTATCGCCGTCTACATTGTGTGTTGGCCTGTGCAAGGCCCCGGGCGCAGACTCCTCTTAGCTAACAGGTGTCTGCCGGGCGAGACATGCATTATACATGGTAGCGTAAATTACTAGAGTGATGTGTTCATGAGAAGAAAAGAAAAGAAAAAAAAAGACACGATTCTGACGCTGCTACAGAAGATCTGCCGAGACAAAGTACTCCAACCAAGCCGAGGCCCATCGTGCGTGCCTGTTGTGTTCTCCCATATCTGTTATCCATACTTCCATCCGAAACGACGAGAAGAGTAAGGCCAGGAACAAGAAGAGATAATAAGATGGGCGAGATGCACCACCCACTGTGTACAATACTCGTCTACTATGATTGATTTATGATAACGTGGGAGGAGGAGGAGGAGGAGGAGGAAGAAGAAGAAGAAGGCACGCCCGTTGGGACATGCAGCGGATCGGAGTTGGCGCAGGGGAGACCCCTGAGACAGTGGCTGGCCTGAGGGGCGGGATTGGAGGTTATTTCCTACGCAGTACTACCACAGTACATGCCTGCTAGTACCTTGCTATGACAGGACACCAGATGATGTACTGTTTATGGCCCACCATCTGCCGCGTAATGCCACTGTACCACTGAGAGCCCCCCCCCCCCGCAGTCATGTTAGGCTTCTACTGCAACCCGCTGTCGACTCCAGGTACCCAAGTGCCACACCACACTACCGTAGCACTTATAGTGAGAAGGTACCATAGCAATAGTAGCCGGTCGTACCTAATTGTCCATGGCCCTCCTCGTATGGCAGCATGGGATATTCTTGTCTGCATCCTGCCATGACAACACCCGCCTCTGTTTTCTTGCTGCTAGTTGAGGTCGTCATCCTAACCTTTCCTTCTCTCCTTTTCTACCCAACACCATCAATTGGATTGCTACCCATACACCCGGGGCATCCAGATAGCCACGCAGACGATCAATCAACATTTGCATGTGGGCTTTGTCACCTCGTACTACGCGGACTAATACTCTTTTGCTCCACGGCCACTGTCACTGTCACTGGCACGCATGCCTGCAGCTTAACTTCCGCGGCCTGAGAGAGCTCCACCCGGTCTCGTCTCGTCTCTTCCTCCAGAGTCAGCGATCCAACTTCGACCTGACCTGACAGCAACAATTCCGGCACCCACTTCAACTGCTCGATCCACTGTTGGTGTGATCGCTGTCCCCCACCCCCCCCCAACCCCCTGGCCCTTCATCTCTCTTCTCTCCGCGCCCTGCGCCTACCCACGACGCGCGACGGACTGCCTTGTGCTTCAGGACCCTTCCTCCCCCAGGTACACGTTCCTCCCATGGATGATCTGTCTGGGTCTCGGCTCTGAAGTTGCCCCCAGCCTCGACCTGCTATACATTATTACTAGACAGGATCACGCTCAGGACCTAAGACCTGGCCTAGGGCTCGGAACCAGAAACGAAGGGAAAGGAGAAGAAGAGGAAGAAGAAACGAAACGAAACGAAGACAAAGGCATCCGCTATATCCTCCTACCCACCCTGGATCGAAACCCCTAAGCGAAGACGTAATTCCCAGCCCGACGAGACACACACAAACAAGCACACGAGCGCATTGACGCCACACTGTTGCACGCCTCGGTCCCGTTCGATTTGATTAGGCCCCTGATCACTTCATTTTCAAACCCCGTACTGTACTTCCCACCGTCAAACTCCTGCTTGTCTCGACCAGGCGCAAAACCACCCCAACAACGCCCACACCACCGTCCCCCGAGACGATCATCATCACGACCGTCCCAACATGCCCTCCCTCGTCGGTGGCAACGGCGCCGCCAAGCCCGCCTCCTCCAAATTCCAACTACCGGCCCTCGACTTCAAGTTCGGCTCTCTGACGGAGGGCACAGACATCCCGCCCCCTCTGCCATCACCTATACAGGAAGAGGCAGCAGAGCTGCCCAAGGCCGTCCAGCCCGCCGTCGACCCTGCTGCGCACCATCCCACCACCGGCAGCAATGTCGCCCAGACCAATAGCGCGGAGGTCCAGAGGAACGGCCTGACGGGGTCCGCAGAGCACCAACCGCCTGGCTCGCCCACCTCCACCAAGGCTCCGCCTAGCATCCGACGTTTGTTCAGCCGTAACCGCCTGAACGAAGCCTTGTATGCTGACCGTCGCCCCCATCTAGTTGACGGTGCCGTCCCCAGGCCCACGAGCCAAAGCAATGCCAGCATCGCCACCGACAAACAGTCCAAGCGCAGCTCCGGATGGTTCCGCCGCCTGCGAGGCACCGACAGCATGGACATCAGGCGCTCCAGCCGCATCTTCATCTCTGGCGACGCTCCCAAGCCCGGCACGCCTACCACCCCCAAGTCGCCCGGCCCGCCACCCCCCAAAATTCCCGAGTTCAAGGCCCTCGGGTCCAAGGTCGACCTCTCTGATGATGCTGGCAGCCTCGGCTCTGACCTCTTCAAGGACATCAAGTAGACGGACGGTAGGCTAAGCACGCACCCCTTGCTGGATTCCATGTCCCAGGCCTGGCAACCCGGTCAACGGCAGACAGTGCCAGACCGCATTCATCGATCCTGAACCGACTGCGCCCCCACCGATAGAGACGACGACACAGATTTTTTGAGCAAAAAAGTCTGGAAAGAAAGAGAGAGAGAGAGAGAGAGAGAGAGAGAGAGAGAGGGAGAAAGAGAACAGAGATGGAGACTTCGAGTTCGAGTTCGAGATACCCCGCCCGCCCTATGCGAGCTCAAGCACAGGCGGAGAAGCGCCCCCCCCCCCCCTTTTTTTTTTTTTTTTTTTTTTCTTTTTTTTTTTTTTTTTTCTCTCTTTTCCTTTTTTTTCTACTTGTTCTCACTTACGCTCCTCTCCCCATT